>JARHVA010006730.1:247500-427500 GCA_037957365.1 Torreya grandis | reverse complement strand
TCCATGTTTAGTTGATTGCATAATGGTTTCATAACAATCTTATGGAGTATTATTCTAAAGAAGCTATCATGGATTTATTAAGAGGAGTATTTAGAATTGTTCAATGATAATAAATTTATTATAGTTTCAGGAATTAATTAATTCCATGAGCCTACAATTACATTTGAAGTGACTGTGTGAAGTGATATGCTTTTCTTTAAAAGTAATTAAATCTGGAAATCTTATATAAGGCATACTTCATAGCAAAAGATAGTGGTGATCTCAATGTCACATGTGCTTAAATTTAAGCTAGCATAAGATCAAACGAGTCAAGGGACGTTTATTTGTATAATATGAACGTCACATGTGCTTAAATTTAACCTAGCATGTCCTTGTCTATGTGTTGAGGTTATCATAATGTGTCAAATTTGTTTAAATCACTTTACTTTTTAATGTCAATCAGGTTTATATCATTTATGTCATTAAAATAATTATTAATTCTATTGTTTTAACTTTTGGGGTTCAAAAAAATATCACGATAAAATTAATCAACATTTTAAATAAACAAGGATAATGTTTTAAAACCTCTCATTCATTGATATCGTTACTAAAAGAGTCTAAGCATCTGAATCAAACCAGCTTTATCAATCATTTATTAGTTTATAAAATGGTTAGCAGGAGATAGCAATCAAATTATCATCTAGAAACTATGACGTTAAAAGAGATTACAAAATAAATAGACAGAGTATCATGTATTGGTATGAGGTGCATCAGAATTTTCATTAATACATAATCATAAGGATTAATAACAGACACTAGCAACAAAGAAATCATATCCTGTGGTTGTTATAACTTTCGAAAAAGAACCTGATATCTATAGTAAAATTACAAATTTTCTATGTAGTAATCTAGACTGTCAATGCAATGCTCCCATTCAAGAATGACAGTTTTCAATGAATTTTTATTACACATTCCTGGATAACAAACCAAATAATTTTAATGCAATCAGCATTACCAACTATTTCGTAGTTGAAAATATGCCCAACAAGGGATAGAAAACAAAGTTTTAGCTATAAAATGTAATCACAAATGAACTTAAAAAATTGTAAACTATGTATAGTGTATTGGTACAAGGTATATCCTATGTTTTGTTTATACATTATTATAAATAGAGAGAACATATCTTAGTAACGACAAGCCAGATTACCTGGTTATTTCAATCTACAGAAAAGAAAGTGGTAACCATAGTGAAATTACAAAGTTTCTATGCGGTAATCAAGATTGTTGATGCAATGCTTCCCTTCAAGAATGACAATTTTCAATGAATTTTCATTATATAACCATGGACTTTGTAGTAAATTATCATCTGGATGAACGTCAAACCATTACTCTAGTTTTTTTTTTTTTTTTTTTTTTGCACACTATTATATTTTTTTGCAACGCAAAATAAAGCTATGGTAACTGTGTAACAAGTAGTAATAAAATCTTGACAATAATGATTACATTTCAGACATGAAAATATTAAAGATGTGAAAACATAGTACAAGTAGTAATAAAATCTTGACAATAATGATTACATTTCAGATATGAAAATATTAAAGATATGAAAACATATCAATACAATATGAGAGACAATTAATTGAGATTGTCTCAAATGTTTAAAATAACAAGGGCATTTGAGTTTTATATTTACAAAACAAAGCAACAAAAATGTACGATACTGGTTTCTGTTAAATGCATTGCTAACTGTGATCTAAAGACAAAAAATTCAATCTAATGTGATTTCTATTCCAGATTACAATCTTATTATCATAACTAAGTGTAATTTTCATGTTCTTAAAGTGTATCAAGTCATTATAAAATTTTACATAAAAATAAAGAGTATTTTTTTTTTACAAAAATGTATAGAAGTATTGTCCTTGCAATCTTTAAAATTATGGAAACGCTGACTAATTTTATGGCTCTGTCTTGATGTTGTTGTGTGGTAAAATAAATTTTTTGGGTAAATAGTGTAGAAATATTCTATGAGACTACGCTCTTAATCGTCAGTGCAATAGTTTGTGATAGCATCTACATAATATTCTTTATATTTAGCGTATTGGGAGCCTGCACAAAAGCAAAGAGCTAAGGAAGCCGCCATTTTCTATTACCATTTGTAGATAGACGGGAGCAAAATAAATTAAAATACATGTAAATATAACCCAACATAATTGTTTACTCTAACAAGATGTGTTGAAGCGCATTGAATGATTGCATCTCCCTTCCACATGTATTAAATTGATTGAGTGATTTTGAAAGAGTGGGGATCCATTGAAATTTTCAATTATCCCCGCCCATTACTTGCTCAATCATCACTCTATCACTTTTAATTTGCTAGTCTTCTGAATATCATCAAATTGCAAGTCTTTTGTGGATTTTCAAAGAAAGACAAGAGTTAAGACAAACATGGCCTCGAATTTCCTAGCTATTTTTGGTAGTTTGAAAGCAACTGTATATATATGATAACAAAAGCATGACTATTTTTAAAATTTAGATTGCTTACTTTATAATTTTACATAATACAATGATATATTATTTAATATATAAATAAAATTTGTTCTTCCATGAGATAAAATCCTGTCATTTAAAACACCATAAAATTGTGCTTATTAACAGTTATTAAAACATGGTTACTCGCTTGGGTCCTCTCCCACATATGCTAACTGATAAATCACAAAAACCCAAAATATAAAGAATTTACCGTTGGTTCTACCTCTAACCGCAATACCCTGTACTAGGAACTATTTGTGTCCATGAGATGGAGAAATGCTGTGCATCCAATCCCATTTGACATATTAATTTAATGTTTTATTGTAAACATCGGATGAATTCAAGTGTCATTTTGATAGTTGTATCAGAGAAAAGATAGGAAACTTTTTCTACACATTTTTGGCTTAAATAATCGACCCATCATTAGGATAACAAAATTAGATGTAATGTTGTGAGTGGAATGAGTGGGCCATGGCTGTGAAAGTAGACAACCTCTCAAGATATGGTGAGACCAATCCTTCACAGCCCTAATGTCTACCCTTTTATGCTTCTCCCCAAATTTGGATCGAAACAAAATGTTTCCAAGTCCATACACCAAACTCACCATTACACTAACCTTAGCAACAAAATTCTAAGGCTAGTCAGAGTGAACAATGGATTCTAACCTAAAGAAGTGAAAATTATTTAATCTTAACGCTTATATATCACCAAGACTTTGTTGACTCATACTATTGCTGTTTTAGAACCCCAATCATTCATTAAATAACATTGTCGAACAATTTAAGCTAAGCTATAACATGTTTAAGAAAAAACAATTACACTGACTTTCCTTAAACATAAAGGGCTTGCAGCATGGTTGAAATCCCTTTTTAAATCACATATCAGAAAGTAATACACCTTGAAGCCTAGAGCAAGAAAATGTTTTCTGTGAGTTCGGGAGAACACTTGTTTTTCTTCTTCCAACTGCACATACGACATCTAATTTATTTGTGTGCGCTTTATTTAGAGGAGCCTGCTCTAGTTTAATTAGGATTATCCCTAACTATAGACATAATCAACTATTGTGTTGTGTTCCTGCGAAATTTAGCCATACTACCAGCAAATTACTAGTGGCCAACCATGTGGTGGTTTGGCTATGGAGACATCAAAGACGTGGGCAGGGAAAATAGAATGATAAATTGACCACCAGCTTCCAAATGGAAATCATATCCAAGATCAAAGGGAACGTGAGGATGATCTACGTATAACAAGAATTTAGTACTTTGCTTGGTCGACGTGTTTCTTATGGGAATAACTAAGCCGTTTTTACTATGCTTTTTTGATAACAATGCCACCATAATGGCCACACTTACATTGCTCCTCCCCTATATTTATTTTCAAATTTGATTATTTTTAAATTGTTGTTGCTAACAATACTTTATATGATAATATTATTTTATTATTTTAACATATTATTTAGTGTATCATGCATATTTTTATTAATATTGTATTTAATTATTATTGTAGAATTTATCAATGTGTATATAATATTTTGTTTTAAAATATAATCTCATATTATATTATAATATATTTAATTTTATGATATTCTTCTCATCATTAATGATTTTATTAAGTTAAATTAATATTTCAATTATTTGGGTCCACCTGTTTACTGGTCCTCTTCTTTAATATCTTGTTTATGTAGATGTATAATTTTTCTGTGTTCAAATTTCAGCAACAAAAGTTTGAATATTTTTTATATTTAATAATAAATATTTCGGTAAATAGCTTTTAAATGTGTTATTCAAAAAATTCACTATTGAATTACCCTGATTTAAAGTAAATATTAAATTCAAGTCATTCTAAATTTAGCTTTCAATTTTTTTATCAGTTATCAATAAAACAATAACAAGTAATATGAAGCTTTTAGCAAATACACCATCTAATATTGAATCATCAATTGTATGTCCTAATAGTGAGCAACCTTTGTGAAAAATCCCCCATTCAACTGTGCGGTCATAGACTACGTGTTTATGACCTTAAAATTCAATCCCCATCCTTGTCCTCCTATGTATTTGAATGGTTCATTCCCTTGCCTCTATTAAATGAAAGCAGATGCTATATTGTTGCTCAATCTTGATGAACATTACATGCATGTAATGTCTTTTGCATCCCAAATATTACGTCAAAGGAATACAAAAGTGCTAATAACCAAAAAAAAATAAAGATATCATATATAATGTTTGATGCTTTTCTTGCATGACAAAGTCATGTAGACTTATTTATATTTAGGGGAAATGGCTTTTTTTTTTTTTTTTTTTATAAACTTAAAAAAAACTATTTAATTGTCATGACTAATGTTTCGATTAAAGATGAGGATTATGTTGTTTTCCATTTTTATTGATTAGGATGGTAGCATGTGGGGTGACCTTTTGATCTATAGTTACTGCTAATTATTATATTCATTTCCTTGTAGAGATTCTCTTTGGCCCTATGTTATAACTCACAATCCTTGACCCATCATTAAGATATATTGGTTTTAAAAAGGGTGAATCAAGGGATATAAAATTTATTGGATTTAAAATGTCTTCATTATTCAAATGGGAATTTTTTCAGTCTTCCATTGTGAGAAAAAGGAAAATAAAGAAGTAGAAGGGCATGATAAGCCTGTTAACGTTTTTGACCAGTTGTCGAATCAATTTTTCAGTGTCGAATCCATGATTCGAGCTCAAATATCAAAAATTTAAATGATAAATGGTGGAAAAGTTGGGTTGTTTAAGTCTTGCTTCCCTTTTGGCAATTTGGAGGGTGAATTTCATAGAAGAAGGTACTAGGAGAAAGGAGGAGGTTTGAGTTACATTTAGACCAGTCATGTGCTTCTTCACTTACTAAAATTTTATGATTTCATTCCTATACTAATAAGTGCAAGAACAATAGAAAACCCTATCAGGGTATATACTCATGTGGGTATATTTTGCTACACCTACATGATCTTATGGCATGGCTAAGGTAGTAGTAGGTGTGTATGCATGTAATATTAGTGTGTAAATTTATTATCTTGTGGATTAGAAAGTAAAATAGGGTATAATCCTAGATAATGTTGTTGTTTTTGGTTAAATAACTATCAATATAAGTATATCATCCTTTCTTGAGACATATTTTTGTTTTTTGTCTTTTCATAATAATAGATTTCTAAATGATTTTGTTATAATGAAATTAATGAATTATCTTTATTTATGCATAATTCATGTTGAATGTTTTTCTATG
Source organism: Torreya grandis (assembly GCA_037957365.1). NCBI lineage: Eukaryota > Viridiplantae > Streptophyta > Pinopsida > Cupressales > Taxaceae > Torreya > Torreya grandis. Next base: position 421,746 of record JARHVA010006730.1, on the reverse strand, counting down.
TATATTGTATCTACCTTTTTTATATGATGAAGATTAAGGAACATTAAGAATATTTGCACTGTGTACTTGGTATGTAAATTATTTACCGTTAGTTCTTAATTCTTTTACAATAATTATATGATAAATTTGGGTCATTTTGTTTGATGTACTAATCTAGTGCATTATATTGCCTCACATTGAAAATTACAACTTGTGGAAAGTCAAACATGGTATAATAGCCTGTAAAACCTGTATGTTGATGATATATTTTTTTCCTAACTGATAGATAAAACAACTTTATTGTATGTTTACCTTACTATTGGGTTACTACAATATTATACATTCACCTAATTATTTGGCTAGTTGCTTTACACAATCATGATGAAAATTTATATCTCTACAAAAGAGGGGAAAATTGTTATTTATGTATTGCATTTTAAATGATTTATTTGAACCACAGACCCAAGTAAAAATCCCATATCTACTATTTGTAATGAGGTTGGATTGTTTTCTTTTGAGTATGATATTTTGGATGTATCCACAATATGTTTTGAAACCAAAAAAAAAAATTGATCTATGATCATCTTATAGGAGAAGACAAATCTTGAGCTGCCAGTTGTCTTTTTGCATATGAAATTTCATTGTTATCAGTTACTGAGAATTTATAGTGAAGAATGAACCATTATTTCATATGAGTGGACAATTATTTGTAAAATCTTATTGGTACCCTATTTTTATTACACTTAACCTTCCGAGTGGAAAGGAAATTAATTTTTTTTATTCTATGGGATCAATGCCATGAAATATTAGTATTAGTGAACAATATATTATATGCAATGCAACATATTTATTTTGATGAATCACTCAGCTATTATATATATTTTATCCATTTTTATACTACATTATATTCTTATACTCAATAGAGAAAAAGGTGATGGAACTGTTGATATTATGAGAGTTGGAAATGCTTCTTATTGGATTAAACCATCATATGTTTGTTAAGTGCATTGGTGATGTTATTTTGCATGAGCTATTTGAGTATATGCTACATTTCTAATATTTCTAGTTTATAGTATAAATTCATATATTATTTAACTTTTGTGAAAAAAGATATGAAAATAATAATTATGAGACTACCTAAATTCATTCTATGAGTTACTAAGTTACCTTCTATTGTTTTTCTCTTTCTGAGGTTGCTTTATTGGAATTAGATTTAATTTCAAAATGTTGACCGAAAAGGAATCCATAAATCCATATTAAAGTTGATGCACTTGTTGCACACTTTTTAGTCCAAGTGTTATGTTACAGATCAGCCTTTGCTTCTGTGGAAATGATTATTTGGTTATTTTTGTTCCCTGATTAGAGTGATATGCTCACTGATAAGGAACCAAGATAGAATTTAGGATGCCAAAGATGAAGTTGGTGTTTCCATTTGTAATTTATTATTATGGATTGATTTTTCTCTTTAGTGGCTGCTATGTTTCTAAATTAATATCTATATGGTGGTATATTGTCCACTTATGTATATGGCCACCTACCCTTTCTATGCTAGATCTATCAGTTAATAGAAGTTGACTCGAACTAAGTCAACTCAAACTTATTTTACCACTCTAAAGTAGTTTGATAATAAGATTTGAAAGTGTGGAGATCTATATTCAAATAATATTTTTACATTTCATGGAATATTCATCTTGTTGTCATAAGAGACATATTTACTGATCATTCTATTAAAGATGTAAAGATGAATGAAACCTCCTCATTTTTATGGAAGTGAATTGATTAATTTGCTGTGACTCTCACTAGAAATTACTTGTTAATAAATATGTAGATTGTATAGATTTTGGGATTATATTTAAATATATTATATTTGTATACTAGTATGATCTAGCCTATGAATATGGTTAAATTTAACATTCTTATTGGGACCTTCCATAGATATTCATAGATTGATAACCTTGTTGGATGGGAATAAAGATTCTATTCATCTATGGTTGTAGGTATATTATGTTGATGTTTAACATACATTTTTGGGTTCAAATCCTTATGCTTGGAAAATATGGCATAGAACTTGTGTTATAGTAAATGCAGAACTCATTGTGAAGTATGTAAGAAATTATTCTATTTCAATAGGGGATTGTGATGTGAACAGTACTTGAGTCATGTGCGTAATACTTAATTACTTAGTGTGAATGGATTAATTCCATGTAAAATTTATTATTCAATAGCTAATAGTGGAGACTCTTGTATCAAAATTAGAATATTTAGTTGGTGCTCTCACTAAACATCTTCTTGTTTAGTGGTATAACAAATGGAGATAGATATGATCTTCTAATTATTATTCAACTTGAATATTATAGATCTGGTTGGTCTTTGTTTATTTGTGAAATCTAGTTATATTATTCTTATACCAACTATACCAAGAAGATTGTCTTACTAATTGAATGGCCTTGAATGCTTAACATATTGTGTATCCTTGAGGTATTTGGATTCCATAAATTATTGTTGATAGTTAGTGATAAGTAATGGTTGTTTCTAGATATATAATGTGTTTTTTTGGGTGGGTATCTATGAATTGTGATGCATGGGATTTAGTTTTATCATCTCTATTATCATGATAATGGATCAATTAAAAAAATATTAAAATATCATTAGACTATATTTTAGAAGGCATTCATAAGAACCAATATCAACAATGTGATTGTGACCTCTGAAAAATAAAAATATTTTTTGCTAATGATAATTTTTGGACTGTGAACATTTTTACTGGATCGATGATTAATTTTCTATTATCTTTAGAGATGGATTGTGTGAAAGGAATGAACACGTGAGTTTAATATTTTAATATTAATCTTGGCAATTAGATTATTATTAAGATATCAACCTAGGTTTTTTTGAACATGGCCTAGTGGAAAAGAGATAACCAACGCACTTTATACCTTAATGACATTAAGAATTCAATTATGAAATCTCATTGAGAATGATTCTTAGTGGTCCTTCTTTCCTTTCATAACATTTTTATTTATATGCTTCAAAATCCATCTTAAAGGATTATTTGGATAAACAGTGATCTTATGATCTTATGGTACTCTAACTAAGTTGCATGTTGATTTATATCTAGTAAAAACAAAGTGTGATACGTGAGTTAGAATGAATTTATCTATCCTTAAATTCTCTTTAATATATTAAAGGATGAAAAGCAAGAATACCTTCTTAGGGAAATATATATGCATAAAAAAAATGCAGTATGTTTTTTTTGGTACTTGACCATGGTGGGGTGTCCTCCTAATAACCAGCTTTCCCCTTTGACATAGTTAAGATACTTGTGTGACTTGTAAGTAATTGTTTTTTAAGTATGTGTGTGGCTTTTGGATGAGTACGATCCAAACCTAAATGGTATATTTGTCACATTTGAGAGTGTTCTTACATTGAATCTTTTTGGTATACATTTCAATAATAATTCTAATTTTTAATGCACTCCAATTTACTATTGTCATTATAACTTGGATCCAAAACATGAATCCTGAAAATAATAACAATATGGCATATATGTGAGGGTTGCCTTACAAGTTGGAAAATAAATCTATAGCTTGTTATTATTTATTTTGAAAAATGACACAAATCTCAAATAAAATTCCTCTCATTTACATTTGATCACCAACTTGTTAATTCATCTAATCTCATGATTTTATATATAATTCCAACACCCTCATCATTACCTAAAGATGTCAAGAAATAGAACTCATGGATACCACCAGTATCAATAGCTAAATGCTTCCAACTTATATGCATAGGAATATACAAATATTAGTCCATGGGATGTAATTCATATGGTACAGTTCATAACTTATCAATTTTATTTCCATAGAAAGAGGTTAGTGTAACACATGGGAGTTTTAATTATGGTTAATTATGATCATTTTAAAATCAAGATTAAGTTAAGTTAAGTTTTTACTAGGGAAAATTGCACTCATTCAATACTAAATAGTATAGATCTTGGCATACCACTTGTCAAACAATAGACTTTATAATTTTTAATGTGGAGGTGATTTCAAAAGTATAACTTGAGGAAAATAAATTCCAAGCAGTGATGTCAAATGAGTTAAATTATTCAGGTAGTAGATTCTATGTCTTAAATCATAGTCAATTAGAGATGTGAGGGATGAGAGCAAAATAGATGAAAATGGATTGATTTATTTGATAAGCAGAGCAACATTATATATAAATCATTTTTCTAGAAATAGGTAACCGATTATTGGGAAGGAAGGACACTAAAATATAGACTATTTAAAATAAAGACTAGTGTAATAGAATTAGTTACAACTAACAATCTAAAAATAATGTAATATATCCTATTCACTATGCTAATATATCTAACACTAGCATTCCCCCCTTATTACATTATTTTTACAAATGTACCCCCTAAACAACTCAAATTTCACCTTTCCTAGGGATTTGGTGAGTATATTAGCTATGTGTGCATCTGTTGGGAGGTACTAGAGCTAGATGTGGTGGTTTAAGACTTGCTTTCAAATGGAGTTATATTCAACCTCTATATGCTTGGTTCTATCATGAACAATAGGATTCTTCAAAAGCTTCAACACACCCTGATTGTCACAATGAAGAATATGTGGCTTCTCTTCACTAATGCCCATATTGGCAAGAATGTGATGTAACCATATCACCTCATACACAGCTCCAAATGTGGCATGATATTTTTCCTTGGTGGATGGAAGAGAACTAACAATTTGATTATTAACGATTTATGAGATTGGTCCACAACTGAGATGAAATATTATCATGACATTGACATCCTATCATCAAAAAATCTAACGTAGTCTAAGTTAGTATATCCCTACAAGAAGAACTAAGTATCCTTATTGTATTCCAAACCTTACTTAAATGTACCTTAGACACATCTCAAAACATGATTTGATGCAATCTGGTGATATTTCATTGGTTCCTACATGAATCTAGAGAGATAGGTCACTTCAAAACATATATATGGTCTAGTGCAGGTCAAGTAGATGAGAATCCCAATGAGATGTCTATAGATATTTTCATCTACCTGAGGTGAGTCCCAGAATCAATAGAGTTGTAAACCTTTATCCGTTGGTATTGAAAGAGGTTTACAATATAAGATTCTATACTTTTCTAGGATTGTCTTGGCATAATTTCTCTGGGAGATAAAAATATGGTTTTGTTTCTACCATATCTCCAAGCCAAGTCAATAATGGATTAACCCCAAATTATTCATGTCAAAAGATATTTTGAGGTCATTCTTTATAATATGAACTTGATCTTCTAAACTTATAGTGATCACAAGATAATCTACATATAAAACATAAATGATGATTTCTATCCATACCTTCTTTATGTACAAGTTAGAATTTGAGTGGATACAGGTGAAACCATGATGCAAAAGGTGATCATCTATCTTGATGTACCATGACCTAGTACTTGTTTTAGTCCATACAATGATTTGATGAGATGACATACCTTTTTAACATGAGTTTCATCAACAAATCCGTCTAGTTGGGTCATGTATACTTCTTCTTTGAGATCACCATTAGGTAATCACTCTTGACATCCATCTACTAAAGTTTCCATCCATTCTACGATACTAGTGTGAAAAAAATCCTAATGGTTTTGATCTTCATAATGGTTGTAAAGGTTTCTTCATAGTCAATGCCTTCAATTTTAACATATCCCTTTGTAACAAGTCATGCTTTGTGCTTATCGATGGATCAATCTACCTTATATTTAGTTTTGAAAACCAATTTTTAGCTGATGGCTTTCTTTCTTGTATTCAAATCAATAAGATCCCAAGTTGATTCTGTATCAGTGAGTCATACTCAGCATCCATGGCTTTCTTCCACTAGTTATCTTAGTTCATCTTGAACATTATTAGGTTTGGAGCTATCAAATATTGTACTCATGAGTGAAAATTTTACATCATTTTGACTCTAAATGAATTATCTTAGGGATTTTTCACATGGGAGTCTTTGATGGTGCTCCGTACCGAATTCAAATGGGAACTCTATTGCTAATGTAAAGAACTGCTATACTAATATGAAAAATTATCTAGTACAAGTTTTAATTCTTCAATATCAACGTATATCTCCACTTACAACTCATTTTCTCTATGAGAAGTCTCATCATCATTTGAATCAGAGAGTAGTTGGTGAGAGGTGGTTGGTGTTGCTTCTTCTTTCTACATCACTGACTCAAAGGATGACTTGTCACATACCATAACTCTACTTTCATAGATTTTATTTGTCTTAGAATCCTTGAGATGATATGATTTTGAAGTAGTTATATATCTAATAAGATGTACGGGAGTGTTTTTTACTCAAGTTTAATCCTCTTTTGAGCTAGGACATGCATATATGTTATGCAACCAAACATTCGTAAATGAGATATCGATGTCTTTTTACCATTCCATACCTCTTCTAGAGTTTTGTCCTTTAAAATATTTGTTGGTAGCCTATTGAGAATATAAATATCTATCTAGACTACTTTTACCCAGTATAATTTCTCTAGTTTTGTTGTTGACATCATGTAATGAGCTATTTCCATTACTGTGTAATTGTATCACTCAATAATGGCATTATAGTGGAGCATGTAGGGAGAATTAAAATTATATATAATGCCTTGTTGTTTTAGGAATGCTAAAAATGTCTTTGATGTGAATTTCTCCCATCCATTTGAGTGAAGGAAAAGATTAGGTTGTCCAATCTCCTTCATAACCTATAGGTCAAAGACCTGGAAATGATGAAGGGCCTTACTCTTCTTCAAGAAAAATAACTATGTATTCTAGGAGTAGCCATCCACTAAAAGTTAGAAGTAATTGTATCCCAAAAATGATGTAGGTAATAGTCCATTCAAATCATTATGAATAACCTCCAAATGGTTTTTGGCATGAAAAGAGCTTTCCTTGAATGGGTCCCTATGTTGTTTACCAACAAGACATTCAAGGTAAATGGGAGAGGATCTGGACAACCTTGGAAGTCAGTGTACCATCCCTTTTAAACTTAGTTGATATAAAGATCTAAAAGATAGTTGAGAATAACAATACTACCAAAGAGAAATATATTCTATCATAGAGGTGGATAGAGATACTATAGAAGATGAAGCAACATCTAAAGCAAATAATTTATCTTTTAAAAATGATCTATAAACAACCATACCTTTTCATGAGATCAAGCAGGATTATATGTCATTATCAACAAGAAACACCACCTTTAGATGATGATTCAAAACTTGACTAATTGATAAGAGGATAGATGTCAATCTAGGAACATATAGTTCCTTTAAGAGCTTACATTTTCATATTTCAAGAGGAATGGTGACTTGGTCTATTCCTTTTATAACATATTCTTTATCATCAACGATCCTAACCCAATCTCTAGTGGGTTGGTCTGTTAGTGAATCAAATAGCTTCATATCACCTAACATTTGTGTGGTAGCCCTTTATTCTATCAACCATATATTACTCATGGGTTACAAGGTCTGGGAAACTAACACTAAGCTCTTATGTACACTATAATTGTCTTTTTTTGGGGTCTGCTCATTAGATCCATCATCTTATTGACCTATGACATGTCCCTTCTACTTCCACCGATGGGGACATATTTTCAATTTCTAAGAATCATCATACCTTGATGTTATTTATTTACATGTAGACCCTTGTTTTTGGCCATTATACCAATAGTTTTCTATGTGACACCACCTCTTAGACTTTTGTAATTTTTGATGATGTTAAGACTGTTATTATTTCTATTGCAATGTTTGCTTCTCCAAAGGTCCTTTATGATAGTTTTAACCTCATTGTTACTTTAATATAACATATTTATCTTGAAACTAATCTTAGATTGAGTTCATGGATTATTATTACTACAATAGGTTCATGAGTTCTTCGAATGACACTATCTATTTAGATATGTACATCATTGTGATGAACACTATGAATTTGGAAAGGAGTCCTCTCAGGGTGATCTAGATCAATATTTGGTCATCTACCATCTCATTGAGTGGTAAAAATTATGTTCATAGCTTAGACATCTGATGTAACAATTCCTCAACTTTCTTGTCAAACTCTATAAATATTATGTGAAGTCTCAACTACAGATGTAGGATCTTAGTCTTATTTTTTGTCTCATAAGTAGTTGATAATTTATCCCATGTTATATTTTCTCTATCTACATCCCTGACATACACATCAATGTCATCAGTGATACATAACATAATCAACATGAAGGATTTAGCATTAGTTGTTTCATAGTTCATGATTACATCAGGATCAATAGGAACTTACCCAATCCCTGTCATGATGCCCCATAGTCCTTCAAATCGAAGGATGGTGTACATATTCATTTTTTAGGTGGCACAATTTGACCCTTTGATAAGTTAGGCATCAAAGAGAAGAAATTTTAGAGAGGACATTATAAATAAAAATAGATTATTTTACTACTATCAGAGAAAACTACAAGTCTTTTATCTCATTGGCAAGAAAATTAAGCTTGGAGATGAGCTCAATAATTATGTACTGAGAGATGGGGATAATCTATGGGGAAATTAACCTCATATTCATAGTATTCATTATATTTTCATTTGATTTATACTCGTATTCTCTTTTCTAGGTAGCACACATGGAATAAGAAATATTTGAGAAGTCATTTTTGGATTAACTCAAAAAATTAAAGGTTATCATAATCTCAAAGGGCTTCCAGCAAGGCAAAGTATAAATTGGAGATCCCCTAAGCATCATGATGATTTTCCATGGCCTACGAGTCTCCTTGGTGGCTTTCAATAGTTTCAATATTTTCCTTCACACTAGACATACATGGTGGTTTTACTCTTGTCTTAGCTTTATAGGCTCTTTTCATCACTTTATCCTATTTTATGGATAACATCTTTGATAATCTATTTTATATTTATTCTAACTAATTAGACTAAAATATTCCTTCTTGTTTCTATCCTAGATCTCATTTATTGACTTCACACTTATTCAAATGTTGCCTATGTGTATTTGTGCTTCGTTACATTTCACTCAGTCAACTTTGTAAAGTAAACTAGAATATGCTCCTGCAAATCAAAGAATGGAATTCTTCTCTATCACATCTATAGTATGATTTGAAGGAGATGAAATTATTCTCTAGTGCGTCTTATTCTTTTTGTTGGGCTTTACACTTCACTCAAAGATACTGTGCCTTCATTATCACTCAAACAAGCTTATTTAAATATTAGTGTATATTTTTCCTTGGCTTCTATACATGTCTGAGGTTTATGAATTCTTATTTTATAGGTTATTATGAATTGGTTAGTAGGTTTATACATGATTGGAATTGATAGACTAGGATTTTGAATGCTCATATACATTCATGATGTATGTAGGTCTGTATCTTTTTTGTTGTAGGCATTGATCCTTAGGCTCACACTATAGGCTTACTACTCAACATGTATTGACCAGGCATATGACTAGCTCTAATACTAGAATTGAGACCAGAATAGATGAAAATTGATTGATTTATTTGATAAATGAAGCAAAATTATGTACAAAGTAGCTATTTAGAAATAGGTAACCGATTATTAGGACGGAAGAACACTAGAAGATAGACAATTTAAAATAAAAACTGGTGTAACGGAATTAATTACACCTAGCAATCTAAAAATAATGTAATATATCCTATTAATTATGATAATATTCTTGCAATAACAAGAGAAGGGGTATGTGGTTAGGGATGCCATTTCATATCAAGGAATTGGACTAAATTAATAGAGTCACAACTAATTATATATGAATATAGTACAACAAGATGAGGCTAGGAGGACATGGAGTATCATCGTGACTATTTCTTGTATTTATTATTAAATGACTTGGTGTTGAATTTAAAACCTCAATATATTTTCTTAGTCTCACTATTGATCTTCTCAATAAAAATTTGAACCTAACATGTGATAATATTGTTTATGATCCAACTATAGCTCTTAAAACCAAACACAATTCCAAATCCTACTTATCAAGACAAAAATAAGAAATAAGTCTTCTAAAGCTAGCGATCCAACATTGGAATTTATTTCACATGAAAATGGAGAGGCAGTATGTGATATTTATTAACTTTTTTCAAAATCCATGAAATGTCATAAAATTAACTTATTCATCTCTTGGGATTATCAAATGAACAAATATTCTTAATTAATTTATAAAGGCATTACTTGAAAATCACCTCATTTATTATGTTGATCCATTAATCTAAAGGATTTAGGAGCATATATATTTTTCCTCTAGGATAAGGTCCAAGTTAATTTAAGGTATGTACCTTGACCCCAAATTTTTCTCTTGTTGTATAATATTCATAAGTGCATAATCTAATTCATGGGCCCAACTTCATGATTGGTACAATAATGATAAAATATTTTATTAACTATTCTATCATGTGTTTAGACCAATGAATTTAGGAAGTCCATAATATAAAATATAATCATTTGAATAAATTTGGTATTCATACTACATCATTTTTGGATAATTACAACTAAGTAATGGTTGAGCATTCAACTACTATATAGGTTGATGGTAGTTAGAGTTTGTTAGTGGATACGAACATGTATGTAAATAGGTTTCTTTCTAGATTAAATAGTTTTGCATCTTGTAGTTTATGTATGTAATGTGAAATCATTGCATGTTCATCTTTAATAATTAGTGTTCGCTCATTAGATTTGGGAAGACTATTCTGGTGATGTAGAAAAAATTATGGCTAGTTTAAATGGTTGTACAACTAGGATTTTAATAATTTAAATTTGATTATTTTCATGGGATTCTTTATAAATCATTATTCACTTAATGAGGCAAGGAAAATGGTCCATTATTTATTTATTTCTAGATCAATTTAATTATATAAAATAAATATAAATTTGATTTATACTTGATTGTGGCCTATTGTTGATGTTGAAATATATATCAGGTATGATTTGAACTTGGATTTAACCTAATTTGATTTATTCAAATATGTTATTCCTTTTTTAGGATATGATATGGAAATAGGAAGGGATTATGTTCATGTAGGTTTACATTCACCTCATCACGTGTTGTTGATCATTAGTGGCTATGATTATGACTTGGGGACTCGTCTTGAGGCCTAACATATATTTTCTACAATTATAAGTCTTTAATTTATAGGAGTGTAAAATGATGTTAGTGTATCAGACATTCATGAAGATACTTGTTGCATGATGTTAGTGTTTATAATCATGTAGTATTAAACCTTCCCAATATAAAAGTCCCAATATAGATCCTATATATACACATATCACATTGCATGTATTTGAATTGATTAAATTAGATATTAGTCTTTCCCATAAAAAATATCTATCTCATTTTTAAATGGACTTCTTATTTTATATCAATCCATAATTTTAAATGTTGGTATGTCTTTATTGTTTTCAACACATACTTGTAACTTACTTTTTTGTGAGTGGAGGATGAAATTCTTAAGCTAAAAATTAGTGGAATCTTGAGAAAAAATGATCCTTGTAATATTAACCCAACTGAGTCCACCACTATTTAGACGCAAAATTATAACACATGTATTTATGATCTATTGAAAATCACCAACATAAAACTTTCCTAACGACTTCTAAATTACAAAAAATGGTCAATTTTGTGAATGATTAATACATTGAAATCCCCAAAAACAAATTTATCAATTAAAGCCTAGATAAATAGTCTAATATTCTCTCCCTAAAAATATTCAATGAAATTAAAAAGATTAATAAGTATCAAATAAACATTCATACCAATAAAGAATGTTACACTATAAATTTATAAAATGGATTACAAAAGAGATGATGGTCGTAATTTTTATTAAAAATCTCTGTAAATGTCCTTGAAAGCTTACTTCCATCACTATATAGATATTTTCTCAATATACTTATGGAATATGGAGCTAATTCTTCACAAGAGTTTTTAGTTTTTGACATACTTTTGGAAACACAAATCATCTAACTTTTTTGCAAAAATTTTAAAGTATTTCATTACTTCTTCAAGTGCTATTGTTCTATCTACTAGAAATGTCAGATCATGATTAGTGAATTTTTGATTTTGACACCAATTGTCAATGTTGTTGCACCCATGGATTTTCAAGAAGGAAACAAACCCTCTTTCCAATAATTTTGTTAGTTCTATTTTTTGTTTGTCTAAAATCCCTTGGGTATTTCTATTGACTATTATACAAAGGAGATTGAAATCTTGTTTATCTGATCTAGGTAAAATACCACTTTTAGATAATTAAAATTCCTTATCATAACAATCCCAAATGTGTTATTCCATGTAAAGAAGGCATTTTCACTCCTACAATTGTTGTGTTGAATAGTTCATTTGTGTGAACAAGTGTCTATATTGTCCATGTATTTATTTTGTCTTTCATCCCACTATTTAAAGATTCATCTGACCCCTAAATTTAATAATATCACATTTATATTAAATGTTTTTAACAAATGAAGACTTATAAATTACTTCATTGGATACATTATATTTGTTTCATATTTTGTCAGCAATATGAGATGGTGTAATTGTTTTAAAAATTCTAGCCCTTCTACCAGAAAATTTTTCTTTCAATGCTATGGAATTATATTCTTCCTCTTAAATTTTTATTTTTTTTTGTTGTGTTTTGGTCATCTTTAATTTTTAATCATACGATTTTTTTCTCCAACACTAGTTCAAGAATTCTTTTGATTCTATAATAAATTGAGGGTTATTTGGATCAAAGTGAATAAAAAATGCATAATTTATTGGAACCTCATTATGTTTTATGAATTAATGAATTATAATATACACCCATATTTTATTAAAAATTAGTATTTGAATATTAGCATCCCCTAACTCACAAAGCTCTACTTTGACATCACTTTAAGAGATTTCTTTTGAGTGATTTTGGTCATACATTGAGAAGGTTATCATATGTGATACTTATCAAGGTATATATTAGAAGATACTTCTAGAGTTCTCCCATTTCTTAAAATCTAGATTTAAAATCTAAATTTTAAAATCATTTAGAATTGATGTAAGGGACAAGTTTTGAAAAGTATATAATTAAGATGAAATAGATTTATAGGAGATAGAATGATGTTATTATTTTTTACATTTTTTTGGTGATGGTTTTGAGGGCCAACTTATCTCGTACGAGTTAGCATGAGAGGTATATCTCTACTAAAATGTTGAGAGGTATTTTATGTAGATAACTTTTACATCTAAGATATATATTTAGTGAGAACTTTATACTATAACTTGCATGTTACTTTGCTAAATGTCTTTACTTCTTATAAAATTAAGATATAATATGTTGTATTTTAAAACATTTGAGTGTGATTTAATAAGGTGATTTTTTAAAATGTATAATTTTAGGTAAAATATATCTCCTTGGAGATACCATGAAGGTATTACTATTTACTATTTAATAGGTATAAATTTATTGGTTGATGTATGTATTTAAATATACTATAAGAGGTACTTTTTAGGGGATATGTTGAAGGGATTTATAGTAACTTCAATGTGATTCCTAAGATATGTATTCAAGACACTACTATGTCCTTGAAGGCATATCCTAGTACATACCTTGAATTTTCTTGTAATACCTTGAAGGATACACTTGAAGGTATTACAAGACCCATCAAGGTATATTAAGGTGCCTCCTAGGAAATACCCTTAAGGGCCTTTTAATACCTCCAAGGAGCATCTTAGAGGAATGTTTAATGTCAATGTATGTGCTAAGATACCTTAAATGTCCTTGTAGTAGCTTTGAGGTTTTTCCTAAGAGATACCTTAAAGGTATTACAAAGCCCTTGAAGGTATTTTCTAGTATATACATTGAAGGGCCCTGAATTACCTTCAAGGGTACACTTAAAGGTATTACAAGTCTCCCTTCAAGGTATATAAAGGTATGTCCTAGGAGATAACCTTGAAGGAACTTATAGTAAGGTATGTCCTTAAGGTATCTCCTAAGGAATTTCAAGGTATCCTATAAGAAATAACTTGAAGGGCCTTGTCATACCTTCAAGGGTACCTTGAATGTATCTTGTAAGAGATACCTATACCTTCAAGTTAACCTTGAAAGTATTATAATACTTTTAAGGTTAACTTGAATGTATCTCCTAAAATATAACTTCAAGGTACCCCTCAAGGTATTAGAAGACCCTTCAAGTTATTTCCTATGAGATACCTATTAGTGTAGGTTTTTATTTTTCCCTATTTATTAATTAGGGAAATTGTATTTCTTGTGCATACATGGAGTTTTCCTACATTTGTGGGATAGGATAGCCTATGTGGAGGTCTGTGTCATAGATGTGTCATAGGTGACATAAGAATGTCATAAGTAACTCCCTTGATGGGAGTTACTTCTCTATTCTTAGCACCTTGTCACCACCTTTTATGGAGGAGTTACATTCTATTCTTGGGGTGCCTTGTCCACCTTTTGTGGAGGAGTTACTTTCGTACTCTCCTATTTGTAGTCCTCATTTTGGCCATTCTATGCTAATTCAGATTTGGTTTTCTCCATTTTTTTTTATGCAATTTATCTTCTTATTATTGTCAAATTGCTTTAGCATCTTGTGGTGTGCACTTGTTTATCTTGTGTGATCATGTCTTCATTGCACTCGCGTTATCCAGATTCTGGCAACAACTCTCATATGGTATCAGAGCATTCCCAGTAATCTTCTGTATGATTATGCTTTTAGCTTATTTTATCAAATCAAGAGGGGTGGAATTCATTTTTTTATTTTTAGATTTGATCAAAAATAAAAAATAAAATTTTTGTCCATATCTGGAATCGGTTTCTTGGGAATCCTTGCCCTTTAGTTGTCTTCACCTCAGGGAGCAACATTCAACAGCAGGAGGAAGGTTGGCACTTAGTCCTAGCAAGAAGTAGCAGTAACTTCATTCCTACAAGGCACCTCATACAGTCCATTTTTTTTTGGAAGAAACATTGTGTTTTGCTTACAGCTGACCAAGCCGTATGGCACAAGTCTGTGCCAAGCTTCTACAATCTGTGCATTTTTCTTGGTAAGAGGTCTGCATATTTTTTGTTACTTGTTTTCTCCAGCCTGGGGAAAAAGGTGATGCTACCTAGTTCAGGCATTGCCCAGCCCAGGCGCGTCCCAACTGCTTGCATGATGTTTAGGCACTGTTTTAGGTGCTTGCATGTTGTTTTAGGTGTTGTTTCAGGTGCTACCATCATGTTTTAGGCGCTGTTGTTGCTAGCTGACTCATTTTTGTCCATACATCAGACATAGCACCCTCTGACAACCATCAGACTTTGCATCGGTTGAGGCTCCCTGTTGACACATCTGCAACTATTGTCTTCTAAAAAATGGTGCTCCTTTTTGGCTTTCAATGCCTTCTTTAGTGGGCCCTCTCTCTCTCCCTATTTTGTTGGTAAATCTACCTTTTGATAATTATTCTGATATTCTAAAGTTAGTGATTTGACTGTTTGTTTTAAAATGAAATTTGAAATTAACATTAAAAAAAAAGTCAGTTTAGAGGTTTAATTTCACTTGTATCTTCGACCTACGAAGACGAACGGTGAGGCTTGGGTTGGTAGGAGGCCAATTCACCCTCACAAAAACCTCATTTGGATTCTTCATTCCATATTGAATCCAACGAGTGGTTGGAAGGCCACTTTTTCTCCCCACAACAGGCATTTTTTTAATATTTTAGTGCATTCTTTTGCAAAAACACTAGTTTACGAGAAAATTGTAACTTTAAAATCTTGAAAATGGTAGCTCGGTTTTGGGTGCCATATTTTAAAAAAGTGCTTGTAATTCAATTCTCCATAGTGTAGACTTTTTATTTTTTAAAAACACACTATTTTATAAAGTTTCAAAACTTTGGGTCTCTCTAAGACGCATTTTCGGGTGAGTCTGATGTCTTTTGAGCGTGCAATTGCATATTTTTGGGGGGATCAATATTTTTTGGGGGTGTGATTGCTTTTTCACAACTTGAAAACTTCACTTTCATTATCCTTTCTGCATACAATCACAACATGCAATCAAACACAACTTCACCTAAATTCAACTAAAAAATGGATTCTTTTCAACTTAAACCCCTAACACCCTTCAACTATCATGAATGGAAAGTTAAAATGTCAATCATTCTTAGAAGCAGAGGGTTGTATAAGATCACAATGGGTACAGAAGTAGAACCCAACACAGATGCTGAAAAGGTTAAGTGGTACAATCGTAGTGATGAAGCCTTTGGGTTACTAAGCTTGTCTATGTCTCCAGAACTTCTCTTCCACTTAGAATCCTCCAAAACTCCTAATGACATATGGGACACCTTATAAAATTTGTTTGGGAAGCTTGATGAGATGAGAGGTCATGAGCTCGAAAATGAACTCATAAGTCTAAGTCCTAGTAACTTTGACACCCTACAAGACTTCTTCACTAAGTTTAAGGCCCTTAGATTGCAGTTGAAAGAATGCGGGATAGAGAAGAAAGATGATCAACTCATTCTTTCTATTCTCGCAAAGTTAGGTCCATATTATTCAGTCTTTGTCTCCACTTTCCATGCCACTAAAAGTGCCCTTGGTACTGCATGGAAAATGCCTTCTTTGGATTCATTCATTGCCGACTTGACTAGGGAGCAAGATAAGCTAATTCAGATGGGCACAATGAATTCTACTCAACCCCAAGCTTTAATAGTTGTAAATGGTAAGGCTAAGACTTCAACAAAGGAGAAGAAGAAAAAAAACAAAGACCAAGAGAAGAAGAAAGAAAACCCCAATCCTGCCAAAAACAACACTGAGACTTCCTCTTCTAATGCTAAACCTAAGAAGGAGAAGGTTAAGTGTTCCTATTGTAAAAAGAATGGGCATGATGAACACAAGTGCATGAAGAAACAAATAAACCACCTAACTCATCTTCTAGATAAGAAAAACATAGGTGTTCCAGAGTCCATCAAGCAGAATTCATCAACCTAAGATTCTACTAAGGCAAAGGGCAAGGGTAAGGAGAAAGAAAAGGGAAAGGCCCTTGTAGCTACAACAGCTTCCACATCTTCATGGGTCATTGACTCGAGTGCTTCTCACCACATGGGCTCTTCACTAGTTGAGTTTTCATCTTTAGAGCCTTGTAGCATGACTTCAATTAGTTTGGGTGATGACACATCAGTTTTCATTATAGGAAGAGGGTCAGTTGAAATGGAAGGAGGAACATTCAACAATGTTCTAAGTGTTCCTTCTCTTTCAACCAATCTCATATCAGTGTACCAAATCACTCACATTGGTCGGGGCATGAGAGTTGAGTTTTCACCAGATTCAGTATCTATCAAGGAGTTGCATAGTGATACTACAGTGGCAGTGAGAAGGGTAGATCACCAAGCAAGGTTATGCACCTTTTCACATTTTGCATCAGATTCTTCTCCTACAACATTGTTGAATCATTCAGATGGAGTTAGCAAATTATGGCATGAGCGGTTTGGCCACCTTAACTACCGCTATCTTGAGCAACCTTGTAAAAATGACATGGTCATTAGCTTGCCTCATATCTAATTACCAAAAGGACTTTGCAATGGGTGCTCCCTTGGGAAGCATCTCGAAGCAAAATTTGACAAAGGCAAAGCTTGGAGGGCTTCACAACCTTTGGAGTTAGTCCAAAGTGATGTATCGGGACCCTTTCCCTAACCATCTTTCACAAGGGCCAAGTACATCCTCACTTTCATTGGCGATTTCTCTAGGTACACTTGGATATATTTTCTCAAACAAAAGTCTAAAGTGTTTGAACATTTTCTGGACTTCAAGGCTCTTGTTGAGAAACAGAGTGAGAAATCCATCAAGGTTATTCAAACTGATAATGGAAGGGAGTATGTCAGCATCAGGTTTGAGTAATTTTGCACCACAGAGGGGATTGATTTACAGCACATAGTCACCTACAGTCCTTCACAAAATGGGGTTGCAGAATGTAAGAATAGGTTCTTAAAAGAGATGGATAGTTGTATGATTCAGTCCAAATCTTTAGCACCATAGTACTGGGCCGAAGCCATCAATTGTGCTTGCTACATTCAGAATAGGGTTCCTCACAAAGCTTTGAAAGGGATAACACCCTTTGAATCTTGGCATAAAAGGAAACCTGATGTTGAGCACCTTGGGGTTTTCAGATCCCCAGCCATGGCCTGCATTTTGAAGAAGAAACACAAAGCTATGGAACGTCAGTCCAAGCCTTACATCTTTGTAGGATATCCAGATGGTATTAAGGGATATCACCTTGTAGATCCAGTCACTCATGAGTTGTTCATCGAAAGAAGTGTCCATTTTTAGGAGAGTCCTAGAGACTCAACACTTGACACTTCTTCTCCCTCATTAGATCTACTTCTTCATGATGATTCCTCATCAGATTCAGATCAGCCACAGCAAGTTCTTGAGCCAGAGTCATCTTCTTCTTCTTCGAGTTCAGACAGTGAGGACAGTGATGCAGTGTCATCCACCTCTAGTCAATCAGAGGATGAGGAGTTAGCACCTGACTCACCCACTTTTGGGCTACTTTGGGCTAGACAGACACTTGAGAGTGCTGGCACATGGGCAGGAGACCCCGTAAATGATAGACGTACTAGGGGGATTTTTAGAGAGATCCACGTGCCTTCTTTGCTTAAGTTTTAGATCCACAAAATTTTTGAGAGGCATCGGGGGTACCTAAGTTGGATAGTGCTATGGAGGAAGAATATTATTCCTTAATAAAAAATCACACTTGGGATTTGACTTCGCTTCCTAAGGGAAGAAAGATGGTTCGATGTAGGTGGATATATCGGACCAATTTTTCAGAAAATGGGTTGGTCGATAAATACAAGGCGCGATTCGTCGCCAAAGGTTTCTCACAGGTGGTAGGCATTGACTACTCAGAGACCTTTGCACCCATTTCAAAGATGACTTCTATCTGACTCACCTTGGCTATTGCTATAGCACATGGTTGGGATGTGCATTAGATGGATGTGAAGAGTGCCTTTCTTCACGGAGACCTTGAGGACGAGATCTACATGGAGCAGCCACCAAGATTTGTTCAGGATTCTTCCTTAGTATGCAGACTTAGGAAATCTATCTATGGCCTCAAACAAGCCCCTCGGGCTTGGTATGCCAAGATGGATTCCTTCCTTCTCACAGCGGGTATCACTAGGTGATATTATGATCCTAATGTCTACTTCTTACGGCAGGAGGATTCAATTTTGATTTTGGTTCTATATGTTGATGACCTTTTGATCACCGAGAGTTTTTCATCAGCTATTGCAACGATGAAGGCATCTCTTCAGGATAGATTTGACATGACAGACTTGGGTTTGTTGCACTACTTCCTTGGCATCGAGATCACACAGTCAGATTCAGGGATTTCTCTTACACAGCCTAAGTATGCTCTCGACTTATTATCTTGATTTCACATGGCTGATTACAAGCCATCTCCGACTCCCTTTCTATCAGGAGTCAAGCTTGAGACTGATTGTTCTTCACCATTGGTTGATTCCACTCAGTATCGATAACTAGTTGGTAGTCTCATCTACTTGACTCACACCAGGCCTGACATTTCATATATAGTGGGACTTGTCTCTAGATTCATGCAAGAACCCCATCAGCTACATTAGAAAGAAACTAAAAGGATCTTGCATTACATACAGGGTTCACATAGATATGGGATTCACTATAGATTTGGCACAGAGGTTGACTTGGTTAGATATACAGATTCAGATTGGGCTGGCAATTCACAGACTCATAAGTCCACTTCTGGTTACAGTTTCTCTCTAGGTTTAGTTTTTATTAGTTGGTCTAGCAAGAAGCAAAATGTTATTGCTATATCATCCATAGAGGTAGAATACAGGGGAGCTATTAATGCAGCTACTGAGGCTATTTGGCTTCAGGGGATTCTTTCTAAGTTTGGCATTCCTATCAGGCAGCCCACCATCATTTATTGTGACAATCAGAGTACCATACAGATTTTTAGGAATCCAGTTCAGCACCAGCAAACCAAGCACATATAAATTCACATGCATTTCATTCGAGAGCTTATTTATAGTCAAGTCATTGACTTGATATTTTTCCAGTCTTCAGAGCAAGTTGCAGACATCTTCACCAAACCTTTCACTGAGAGCAAGTTTATTCATCTATGAGCTCTTCTTGGGGTGCGGTCTACATCTGCAGTAGCATCATCTTCAGGGGGGGCCTTCTAGCCTCTTCTTTTCTTTTATGTCTCTCTTTTGGGGGGGAATTTTTTTCCTACAGGTTTTCTCCTTTTCTCTATCTTATGGGAGATTGCATTTGTACATGGGTACCTCATCAGGCCTAGTTGTCGGGACCCATTTTATATTTCCACACTTCCCACCTAAGCTACGCTTATGGGGGGGTATTAGTGTAGGTTTTTATTTTTCCCTATTTATTTATTAGGGAAATTGTATTTCTTGTGCATACATGGAGTTTTCCTACGTTTGTGGGATAGGCTAGCTTATGTGGAGGTGTGTGTCATAGATGTGTCATAGGTGTCATAAGTAACTCCCTTGATGGGAGTTACTTCTCTATTATTAGCACCTTTTCACCACCATTCATGGAGGAGTTACATTCTATTCTTGGGGTGCCTTGTCCACCTTTTATGGAGGAGTTACTTTTGTACTCTCCTATTTGTAGTCCTCATTTTGGCCATTCTATGCTAATTCAGTTTTGGTTTTCTCCATTTTGTTTTGTGCAATTTATCTTCTTGTTATTGTCAAATTGCTTTAGCATCTTGTGGTGTGCACTTGTTTATCTTGTGTGATCACGTCTTCATTACACTCGCGTTATCCAGATTCTGGCAACAACTCTGATAATACCTTGATGTGCCTTGTAGTAACCCCAAGGGTATGTCAAGGATATTTTGAAGGGCATTAGAGCTCTAATGCTAAGAAATTTGGGGAATACATGAATATAAAAACTAACATCATGTCATGTGTCTCTTTGTGATACCATACACTCTTAAAACCTAAAAACTTTTGATTTTAATAATTATCTAAAGGGACTTAAGATGCATCATGTATGTTTCTTATTTATCTATAAACTAAAATATTTGTATCTCTTGAGAAACCTCAGGAATGGATAAATACACTATGTTTCAGGACCTTATCCTTTTCACTTTATTTTGTATTGGATTTTTTTTGTATTGTATTTTTCGGTCATTGGGATACCATAATACAAGCTAGGACACTTACAAGTACTCCAAGAGAATTGTGGGAAGCCTGATAACCTATGATAAAACATTATGTGATCTATGAAATATTGAGGAAAATATATGTGAATTTTTTCCAATATTTGTGTGAGAGCAAATATTAAGTGATATCTCAAACTTTTAGCTATTTAGGTTGGTCTTGATATGAAGCCCCACATAGTCATATCATATAATATTTTTAGGGATAATCCATGATCCTCACAAAGACACTGATGAACATCTAGAATGAGAGGATCATGAATGAATACAACCAAAAATTAAATTCCATGTATCACAATTAGGAGATACCCAAATGAAAACTAACATTAGACACCTAGAAATAACCATTAATTATCTCTAATTAGCAACAATAAGTTAAGGAATCTAAATACCTCAAGTACGCACAAGATGTTAAAAATTCAATGGAACTAAATTGATCAAGATAATATTCTTGGTATAGTTGGTATAATAACACCATAACTAGATTCCAAAAATAAAAAAATACCGACCATAAATATAGTATTAAGGTTGAATAATATTTACAAGATCATAACAATTTACATTTGCTATAGCACTAAACTAGAAGAAGTTTACAAGTCACACCAACAAAATACTATAAATTTGATACTAGAGTATCCAATATTAAATATTTAAGAATAAATTTCACATGGAGATGATCCATTAACACTAAGTGATGAAGTATTACCCACTTTATTCAATCACTGCTCACATCCTCGTCCCTTATTGGAATATGAAAAGCTCTAAACTTCCTTCACAATTAGTTATGCATTTAGTATAGCATAAGTTATCTAACATTTTTTCAAATCATAAGAATTAAAACCTCAAAATAGTATGTTAAACATCAACATAATATACCTATAATTGTAAATGAATATTATCTTTATTCCCATCCAACAAGGTTATCATTCTATGAAGATCCAAGGAAGATTGTTGTCAAATTTTTTAAGAGTGGTATAACAAGTTCAATTTGAATTAGTTTGAGTTAACTTATATCTATTGATAGACTCATAGAAAGGGTTAGTGGCATTGTACATAAGGGAATAATTATATGATAATATAGTTATTAATTTATAAACAAAACAACCATTAAAGGGGAAAATCAATTTGTAATAATAATGTAATATAAATGGAAACAAAAGCTTTATATTTATCATCAGAAATTCCATCTTGGATTATTATAGCACAACACTCCAAACAGGTAACAAAGATAACCAGATAATCATTTTCACAAAATCAAAGGTCAATATGTAACATAGCACATGTGTTATTAGACTGAACTCCAATGAAATTATGTTATTCTATAGAGCATAATAGAAATATATATAACTACCTAAATTAGGTAACCAATAATCAGAAAGGGAGAACACTGGAATAGTTGGAAATAATCCACACACAAACCAATGATGGGTTGGACATAGAGGGGCCAACAGCTCAGTTCGTAGAACACTCCAATAGTGAATGAAAGGTCCTAGCTTCGAGTCTTAGCTGGTCCATATGAATTGTATCTCGTATGTGGTATTAGAGCCAGGCTAGGATCCCCAAACACCTCTAGTATGGCTTAAGGGGGGATGTTGTAAATAAGCCACACCTGGAATGATGATGGGCAGGCCATATAGAGCCCAATATCTCAGTAGGTAGATCACTCTGATGGGAATTACCGCATTAATGGGGAAGAGCCAAATCCTCTGGGATGTGCAGAGCACACCAAATTATCGATCAATATCAAGAACATATATTTTGATTACAAGAGTTACACATATATAGAGCACACTATAATTGCTCTTCAAACTTCTCTCACTAAACTAGAATGGTTGTTCTAACAACCAAGATCCTCTCCTAAAATCATCCATAAAACCTCTCACACTAATTCTTACGTGAGTTGAATAACAACTCACTTTATAACAATATTATAATCATGTTAGGACTAATTCCTAACATCCCACCCACCCCCCTCCCTCCCTCTTCCCCTCTCCCCCCCCTCGTCCCCCCTCCCGCCCCCCCCGCCCCCCCAAGTTATAACATGGGATGAGGAATAACACACCTAAAATTGCTCCCCACCCCTTCCCCGCGCCCGCCCCCTATCCCGAAATTTATTTTCTGGATGTCAGCTTCAACTAATAATGTATCCATTTTTTCTTTGATTTAAAAATTTTATTACAAAAAGAAGATATTTACATTGTATATGCTTTATTAAGATATACAAATTTTTTTACGAAGTGCCATTTATAAATAAACTTATTTACTCCACGATAAATTGACTGACACTACAAAACAAAAAAAAGAGAAAGACAATGACAAGACATAAAACTATCGACTATAAAAACTCTAACACAAATAAAAAAATATAAAAATAAATATAAATTAAATTAACTAAATTACATCTTAAAAAATATATATATTAAAATATAATATTAAAAAAAAAATAATAATAAACATAAAAATTAAGATTAAAATTAAAAAACAAAAAAATTTAAAAAAATATATAAAAATTTAAAAATACTAAACAAAAGTTAACAATAAAAATAACTGAAAGAATAAACTATCAACAAATAAAATTTAATAAAAAAAATACTTGACTTCATACCTAGACCATTAAAATAGACTCGATCAATATAAATCGAAATCTAAACATATAAAATATAAACAGTAAATCTACACAAATACTAAGCGCTCAAATAAATATAAACTACTTAAAAAAACTAAACAAGAATTAAATAGACATAAAATAACTGACATGATAAGAAATTAAACTTATAGACTAAAGACAATGGTCCAATTTTAAAAAAATAATCGACTCATACTAATTATGACGCATCTAAACATGACTCTTCTCAAATTTAAATAAAACTATTTAATAAAATCAACTCATAAACCTAAAATGGATTTAGCAAACCAAAAAGATAAACATTAAAGCCTAAAAAGGAGACTCTTTTATTGCCTTCAGAAGTGCAAATGGTGTTTAGAGTTTTTCAAGTACTCTGCCTTGAGACAAGTCTGATTTCTATTGTGGATGAAAAACTACAACCTTTTTAAATAGTCGAGCGGTGAGGATTTGATTCCATTGACTCTATCGAGTTGGATATCTTTACCGCATGAGTATTTTCAAGGTACTGAACAGGGATCCTTACAACTTATGAACATATCTTGATGTAGAGCCAACTAGATTTGATCCACAGTTACTAGTCATCTTGGGAGATTTTGATAGCAAGAACCGTGTGGATCACAAGATGTGGAGTTGCTTGGCAGACTCGTCAAGGTGAATGCCCACAATGTTGAATCTGCAAGGAAACTCATTGAGATTGCAACGAAGGAAGAGATGTAAATTAGATCAGTTCGCAAATAAGAAAATGATCGATGCTAAGGAGAAATCTAGTGCAAATCAATCATGGCCAATGCGAATATGATGCAGTCAAACCCTCCAATGTAGATCTAAAACCTGTAAATCCTCATGCACAGATCTAATATGATGATAGGCCAATGCAACACAGAGATGTATTCCCTCAAATATGTATTTAATTTTTATTTTTATTTTTATTTACAAAACAGAATCTGCAAGCCCGAATGCGAACGGAAAATAAGTTGTACGGCCTGCAAACCTTATTAATATTACAAATCCTCTTTAATTCCATTAGACATTTAAGGAAGAGACATTGAAAACAACACGTAGCCTGTACTGCTGCTTCAAAGTCAAATTAGATGAACGATGGATGGCCTTTCGAATGGAGAGACTTTAGCATGTGGTCTTCACCACTTTGTCTCAATATGCCTAAGCCAAAGAGGTCCAAGAAGCTGCTTAATACCATTGATGGGAATTACCTTATTAATGGAGAAGAGTCAAAGGCTTTGGTATGTGCAGAGCACACCAAATTATCGATCAATTTTCAAAAAATTATATTTTGATTATAAGAGTTATATTTACACACACACACACACAAACATTGGTATGTGCAGAGCACATCAAATTGTTGATCAATTTCAAAAAATTATATTTTGATTACAAGAGTTTTATATTATCACACTATAATTTCTCTTCAAACTACTCTCACTAAATTAGGATGGTTGTTCTAACAACCAAGATTATTTCCTATCATCATCCCTAAAACCTCTCACACTAATTCCTATGTGAGTTGAATAACAACTCATTTTATAAAAACATTAAAATCATGTTAGGACTAATTCCTAACACTCTCAAGTAGGAAATGGAAGATCCTAGTTTCGATTCGTAGCTGGTCCATATGAGTTGTAGCTCACACACACACACACACACACACACACACAGATATATATATATATCTGTGTGTGTGTGTGTGTGTGTGTGTGTGTGTGTGTGTGTGTGTGTGTGTGTGTGTGTGTGTGTGTGTGTGTGAACTTAATCTAAAATCTATATTAAAATTGACACAACTATAATGCATAATAGCATTATTAAAAATATTTATATATATGCTATCATTGGGATCTATGTCTATTATATCAACATGCACTTAAAACGGTGCATCAGTTACATTAGCTTAAAACTAGCTATGTGAATTCCTCTCTAGTCCACATTACTAAAGTTAAATCCAATTCCAATACATCAAGATCAAAAAGATAAAAATAATTCATGATAACTTAATAACTCATAGAATGAATTTAAGTAGTCTCATAATTCTTTTAGATGTATCATTTTTTACAAAAGGTAAATCATCTATGAATATATATTATAAACCTCAAAAAGAAATATGATAATGTATACTAAAATGTCTCATGAAAAATAACATCAACAATGCACTTAACAACCATGTGATGGTCTAATACAACAAGGAACATTTGACAATATCATAAAGTTAACAATTCCATCACCTTTTTCTCTATTGAGTACAATAATCATGTTATTGTAGATGGTAAGATATGTTAGAACTACTACATTATTTTTAGTTGTTTTTCTTATAACTCCCCAAATCCTATAAACCTCTCACCTATTTTCTATTACATCTCTCATGTATATATTTTTCTCCATATTTGTAAATAAATCAATAAGCTGATTTGTTTGATCTCAATATGGTATCAAATCATTACCTAGGCAAATCCATAAAAGGAGAACATTGACCAAGTAAGAGTCCATCAACGCAGTAATCAGTCAAGCCTCAGCAAGGAACCATGCTTGGAGACCAGCTTAGAATTAGCAACTTGTAATGTTACAGTTAGAAGTAATCAACATCAAAAATTGTTGATTGAAGCCTGCCTGAGTGTCAAGTCTAATGACTCATGAAGTGCAATGAATTTAGAGCATAAATCCCTGACACTTAGAACTTACTAACAATCCCTTGAAGGAGATTACTATTGGATGAATTACCTATTCGATGCCAAGCCTATAGTGACCTAAACCAAAAGTCCCATGAAGTAAGGAAGTGAAGTTAGACACCAAGCTTGAAGTGGAACATTGATCGAACAACCTCTGACATGTATAATGGATAGTAGAAACATGATCTATAGAAGATAAAGAGTAGATATGGCCATATAAGTTTGAGTGAGCCTTTTTCTTCATTTACATCAATGTATTAGAATGCAACAAAAGCTTGGTTGATACCAAGCCAAGAAAATTGAAGATTTTTAACTCTTATCCTGGAAGGAACAATAGTTTGCAAGCTTGTTAAACACTAATGGAGAAATTTCGTAGCATATAAAAACATGGAAAAAGAGTAAGGAGGAAACCAAAGGGAGATAAGCACGGAATTCCGAAGCTAGATATTACTATGCTGAAAAGAGACCAAACATCTTGGACAAGATATAGAGATGGCCAATTCCATTACGTGAAATAAGAAGGTAGCATTTGATAAAGGTAGATATTTCTAATACAAAATTTGGAAGAAATAAATATTATTTTTTTAGCTTTCTAAATTTTTTTAAAAAGTAAAAAACATTAAAAGATGTCTGCACTAGAATTGCTTCTGTTTGAAGCCTAACTTCTCAAAGGGCCAAACTATGCCACCTTAAAAATGAATATATGAACCATCCTTTAGTTTAAAAGACTATTGAGCATGATGACACGGACCATGTAGGTTCATACTAATCCCAATGCAGTCACAAAATATGAAATTATGAATGTCAAAGCCTTGATGTTGATTATGTTAAGCAGCACAGATCATGTGTAGTCGTATATTAGGGATACAAATAGAGTAAAGATAATGTGGGATAAATTAGTAACAGTGAGAGAATGTTAGATTGTAAACCTCTTTAACCACCAATGGAGAAAATTTTAAAAATTTCTTGATTCCAAGACACATGTCAAGTGGATGCAACTCTCTACAAATAGTGTTTTGGGAGACTCATATTTTTGATCTACGCCAAACCAGACATATGTTTTACTATGATCTATCTCTTCAAATTCATAAAGGAGTCGAAGAAATGTCAGTGGGTTGAAAAAAATCATGTTTTCAGATATGTCTAATGTACACTTGAGTATGGTCTAGAACAAAGAAGAATACTCAATTTTTCTTGTAGGGATACATTGACTCTGACTATGCCATATCTATTGATGATAGAAAGTTAATGTCAGGATACATATTTCACCTAGGATCTAGACCAATCTCATGGATTAGTAAGAAGCAAATTGTTGCTTCTCTCACATTCACTAAGGTAGAGTATTGCGCCAGACATGGAGCTGTGTGTGGGTCAATATGGTTACATCACATTTTGGCTGATATAGGCATTCGTGAAGAGATGACACCTATCCTTCATTGAGATAATCAGGGAGTGTTGAAGCTTTTAGAGAATCTTATTTTTCATGATATAACTAATCACATTGAGTTTGAACGTCACTACATTCGAGAGCAATTATTAAACCACCACATCCACCTCTAATACTGCCCAACATATGCACAAATAGTTGATATACTCACCAAATCCCTTGGGAAGGTGAAATTTGAGTTGTTTATAGGTTACATTTGTAAAAATAATGTAATAAAGGGGGATGTTAGTGTAGATGGTTAGATCCATTAGAATTACTACACTTTTTAGTTGCTATTATGTAACTCCCTAGATCCTATAGACCTCTCACCTATTTTCTGTTGCATCTCTGATGTATATATTATGCTCTGTATTTGTGATTAAATCAATAAGTTCATTTGTTTGATCTCAAATCCAAGGCAAAAGACATATATATATATATATATATATATATATATATATATATATATATATATATATATATATATATATATATATATATATATATATATATATATATCTTTTGCCTTGGATTTGAGATCAAACAAATGAACTTATTCATTTATTCACAAATACAGAGCATAATATATACATCAGAGATGCAACAGAAAATAGGTGAGAGGTCCACAGGATCTAGGGAGTTACATAATAGCAACTAAAAATGTAGTATTTGTTTGATCTCAAATCCAAGGCAAAAGACATAACCTATGTGATTAATGCATATAAATGCATTGCATAGAATTTAAAATCTTGTTCAGTAACACTAGTATTTTATGACAATGATCCCACCTAATAAAAAAACTTAGTTTCCTTTCCACTCATAAGATGATGTGTAAAAATAACAGGGTAATAGTAACATTTTCAAAACAATGATCCAATTGTACAAAGAAATGGTTCATTCATCTCTAAAAAATTCAATCACTGATAAAAACCAAATTTCATATTCAAAATGATAGCCATCAGATCAGGACTTGTCGTGCACTACAAGATGATTCGAAATCATCTTTTTCATTCTTATTTTCAAAACAGTTTGGGGATACATCTAACATATCATAGTAAAAATAAAACAAACTGACATGACTAGTAATAGAAAACATGGTACTTTAACCTAGGTTTGAGGTTCAAATAAATCATTTAAAAAGTAATACACAAATAACAAAATTTCCCTTTTTTTTTTAAAATATTAAAATTACTGTCACAATTGTATAAAGCATCCAACTTACTAAGTAACTTTCTAATGCTCTAATAACCCAATAATAACATAAACATACAATAAGGTGGTTTCGTTTATCATTTAGGAAAAAAAAATCATAAACATATTGATTTTAAGGGTTAAACATTATTTTACTTTCTAAAAGTTGTAATTTTCAATGTGAGCAAATATATCACACCAGAATAGTCCATCCACACAATTACCTAGATTTACCATAAGATCAATGCAGTAAAATTGCCGAATAATGGTAAACAGTATTCGTACCAAGTGTACAGTACCATTATTGATAGCATAGATATTTTTAGATTAGCGAATAGGATATATATATATATATATATATACTTTAGATAAAATCATTTTAGTTATACGATCTTTCTAGACTCCTCCCTTCCAACGAGTCTCTTACCATATTTTTCGTAATTGGTTGTGTATATATTCTGCTCTTCGGTTCACGAATAAATAAATCCAGTTTGATATTAATTCTAGTATCAAAACCTTAGAAAGAGCAGCAACGTCTGGAGTGAGCTGAGAAGCCTGATCATTGACTACACAAAGCTCGGTATAGTGACATGGAATAGCTTTCATTTGCGTATTCAAAAGATTTTGAAGCCAAACGATCGGAGGCGTTAGAGTAAGATCTATCACGTGGAAGTCCACCATGGAAAACCATTGGGAGAAAGTGCAAACTTGCAACGCGTGACATTGGCAGACAACATACAATGACTAGCGTTGTCATTGAAACCTGCGACCTGCCTATATAGAGTGAAGAAAGCATTGAAAGACTAATTGAAAGGTATTCAACACCTGCAGACCTATAACGCAGGCATAATCGACTCCTCTCACACAGTAGACATAGAAGGCCAATGCCATACAGGGGAAAAAGGTTAAAGATAGTCTATTAGATAGGGACGGAGACCTGAACCAAGGTGGACGAATTTATCCTATTTGGTAAAACCATTGGCGTCAAAGGTGTGAAAGGATACTGCTCAAGTGCTAGCAACGCAGCCGATTTGACATACTGGGAGTCCACGATGCGCATGATCACCGATGTGTCGAAGTCGAATAAGATCATGGTGGAAAAATCAATGGTGTCTATTAAGATGGAAGAGGCGATTGAAAAGAAGAATGCTACATTTGAATAAGGTACATCTTTCTAATTCAAAATTTCAAAGCAATAAATCTTATTTTTTTAACTTTCCGAAATTTTGTGAAAATAGAAAAAAAATTTAAAATATGTCTGCTCCAAAATTGCTTCTCTCTAATGCCCACCTTCTCAAAGGGTGAAACTATGCCACCTAGAAAATGAAGATGCATACCATCCTTTAGTTTGAAGGACTATGGGGTATCGTGATAGTGACTATGCAAGTTCTTATTGATCCAGATGCTCTCACAAAATCTGAAATGGCTAATGCTAAAGCCTTGATGATGATTATGTTAAGCATCATTGATGATGTGTAGTCATATGTCAACGATGCCAAAAGAGAAAAGACAACATGGGATAAATTAGAAACCATCTATGAGGTGAAAAATAAGACTAAGATCCTATATCTGTTGTCAAGACTTCACACACTCAAGATAGAGTCCAACAAGAAAGTCCAGGAATTATTACGTTGAGTGATTGAGCTGTGAATGGAGTTGTTAGCACTCAGTGAGATGGTAGATGATCAAATCTTGACCCATATCACCTTGAGAGCAATCTCTTCCCAATTCAGAATGTTCATCACGACACTAAATGTCTCCAAACAAACAATATCATTCTAAGAGCTCGTGAACCTATTGTAGCAAGAAAAACCCATCAACTCAGTCTAGGATGAGTTGTAAGACAAAGATCATATATCGAAGAACCAAAGAGGTGAAAAGTCTCGCAAGGGACCTCCAAAAATGAAACCATAGAAACAACTATCTTGACATCAAAAATCATAAAAGTTGAAGAGGTGCTATCACATCTATCGAACCAACACTCATGACATAAACAACTACTAGTATAATGGCCTAAAACAAGGTTCTTATAGTAAAAAAGCACATCAAGATGTGATGATTATCAAAAATTGAAAATATGACCCCACCGGCGGATGTAGAAGTGACATCTCACAAATCAAGAAGATGATGGATTTGACGAAGAGGCACTTGAAGAAGATAAGAAGTTAGTGCTAATCTCCCAGACCTTGCAACCCAGAAGGAATATCTGGTTGATAGACTCAGGTGCCACTAAACACACATCAGGCAATAGGAAGCTATTTGATTCACTGATAAACCAATCCATTGGAGATCATACAAGTAAACACTAATAGGCAAAGTCACCATTCCTCTTAGAACATAAAAGTATACACTCACAAAGGTACTATATATTCATGGATTGACATGCAATCTCTTATCAGTCAATCAGCTTTTGAATCATCATTTGAAGGTGGAGTTTCTTGTTGAAAATGGCATCAAAACATGTTTGATCTTATGGAATGGTATGATTATTTCTAGAGCATTTTTGAAAGATAAATTATTTTCTTTAGATGTTGTTTCATCTTTTTTAGTAGTTCTATATGCCTCTATGGTAGAATCTACCACTTTATGGCACTATCATTATGGTCACCTATCTACTAGATATTTGTACTAGCTAATTTCAAAAGGGATAATACAAAGACTTCCCAAGTCATCTAGTTCCTTTCCCATTTGCCTTGGATGTCTTGTAGGTAAATAACATAGGGATCCATTCAAGACAAGCTCCTTTCGTGCCAATAAACATTTGGAGGTTATTCATACTGATCAAAATGGACCTTCACCTACTTCATTTTCATGATACAATTACTTCCAACTATTCATGGATGACTACTCTCAAAAAATATGGGTGTTTTTCTTGAAGAAGAAGAGTGAGGCCCTTCGTCATTTCTAGGTCTTTTATCAGTAGGTTATGAAGGAGAATGGATAACCTCTTCTTCACCTCCACTCAGAGCAAGGGGAGAATTCACATTTGACATTCGTAAACCATCAAAGATTAAAAAAAAAATTAATTGCTCCCTGCACACCCTAGCAGAATGGCAGTGTTGAGTGACAAATCACACAGTGATGGAAATGGCTCACTGTATGCTGTCAACAACAAAGCTGAAGAAATCATATTATGCAAAAGTAGTCTGGACAGCTATTTACCCTCTCAATAGCGCTTCAATGAATATTTTGAAGGATAAAATGTTGGAAGAGGTATGGAGTGGTAAAAAACCAACAATTTATCATCTACTAGTGTTCAGTTGCATAATATATATGCATATCCTAGCTCAAAAGAGGAAGAAACTCTAGTCAGAGACACTCCCATGCACTCTATTGGGATATAACACTACCATGAAAGCTTACCATCTCAAGGATCCTGAGATGAATAAAATATATGAAAGTAGAGATATGGTTTGTGATGAGTCATCCTTTGACTCAGTAATTTAGATAGAAGAATCAACACCAACCACCTCTCACCAATTACTCTCTGGGTCAGATGATGAGGAGACCTCTAATAGAGAAGATGAGCTGAAAGGGGAGATGTATGTTGATCTTAGAGAATTACAACATCCACCAACTACTTTTTCACATCAACAAAGTAGTTTTTCATATTAGCAATAGAGTTCATGTCCAAAGTGGGTACGAAGCACCATGAAAGATTCCCATGTTAAAATTCCCAAGAATAATTCATTCAGATTTAGAATGAGGATTCAGACAAGAAATGAGGTAAATTTTATACTCATGAGTACAGTAGTTTATAGCTTTGAACTTGATAATGCTCAAGATGTACTAAGTCAAACATAGTGGAAGAGCAATGGATGTTGAATATGACTCACTCATGCAGAATCTGACCTAGAAATTTGTCAATCGACCTATAGGAAAGAAACCCATAGGTTGTGAATGGGTTTTCAAAACTAAATATAAGGTAGATTGATCCATTGATAAGAATAAAGCATAATTTGTAGCAAAGGGATATGCTTAGAAAGAAGGCATTGGCTATGAAAAGACCTTTTCACTATTGCACTAAATGTCACATAATAGAATGCAATATTTTATTGAACGAGAGGAGGCATATATATACAAAGATATTGTTGTTACAAAACTTGTAACTACCAATCCATCGCCTAACTACTATGGTACCACTATCACACCTAAGCTCCTATAACTAGCTATAATAAATCATTGTACTGCTAGGTTAACTAAACGTAGAAATGTAATATTAATATATACTAATAATCACTAATTTGTGATCTATAATTACATTAACTAAACAATGAAACATGTCAAGTTACACCAACATTCTCCCATTTATTACATTTTTTTCACAAACATCATATTTCCTAATAGTGGTCCCTCGTTTATTTCAAACATTGTAAACATGTTTTTAAACTTCCCATGTAGTGCATGCCATCTTTGTGGTTTTTTGGTCTTGGTGGCACCTTGGTTTTTCCTTGTAGGATTACCACAAACTTGGAAGTGACAGGTGTACATCTCTCTGCAAACACTTTCGGTGGTGTCTAGGAATACTACAAACCCATATGGTTTTCTGCTATAGGTTGACAATAAACCTAGAGGGTGAAGGTGGTCTATACTATTTTATACACTTTTGTGGTTTCTTGGATTTTCATAAACCCTTTTCCAAGAACCAAACGTTACTTTAGTACTTTTGTTCCCCAGAACATTCTTCATCAAGAGGTACCCAACTGAAAAATAATGCTTAGTATTTTATTGAAAAATATATTTCATAATAAAAACAAACACACCAAAAATTGTCACCATAGCAATGATGCAACCCCATCATAGGCGACTCACGAGAGGACATTAAATATGACTTTGAATATCAGCCCTTACATGTCATTTTTTAGGATGAAACTCTCCCACTGACACATACAACTCAAGACATTGGGTATGCTTGATAATGCATCTGTACAAGAAATTTTTTACTTTTGACAATATCAACAATGAGCCCAAGCTAATATTAACTCCAGACAACATGACATTTTAAAAAAAAAAAATTAACTCATAAATCCAACATATCTTAAAAACTGACTTTTTAACACTTTTTAAATTTTGGACTCTTTTATTAAACATTAAATGTAAACACAATTAAAATACTTTGAATATACTCTTTAAGAGACAAAATGAATCTATTTAATACCCCAAAAAAAACTTCTAAACTGTTACAACCTTAAAATTTGCGTATACCAAATACATCAAAACTATAAACTAACCAATATGAAGCTTCTGCTTGTATGGTAACATGCATAGCATATAGGATAGCATGAAAGACATTTGCTTTGCTGAAACGGCAAGCAGAATCAATGCATTGCCTATGTCAATCTGCAATCTTTTCTTCAATCCAAAAATCTGCAGGCAACATGTCAAGGAGGAGATATTCCCATTGGTTCTCATACGATTTGTTGGTGTCATGAACAATATGGAAGCTGGTTTGGAAGACTTTTTCACCGTCAGATGGAGACAAGTATGCAGGCTGAGCTCATATACAAAAGCCATTTAAAATCAAATCTAGGTAGGCAGACTTCAACAAAACAATATTATGCAAATTTAGTCGATCCGACATTTATTCAAAAACATCATCCTCTTTAAAATCAAATGATACCAAAAATGTCAATGGAATCTCTACAATTTTGGCGAACTACAGATCTAATCTGATTATCAATAATACGCACAGTTGTACAGTATATGACATTGATCAGCTGATTTAATTTGATCCTGGAACTTGAATGCGACAATAGATTAATTTAAAATGGCCGTAGACCTGCAAGATGCCTTCAAGATTGGATAGAAACTTAGCATAAAAATCATGTTAATCTATACAAAGTTGAACAGTCTAAATTATTGACTTACGGGTCTCAACGGCTACTGCACCATTTGCTTCTTCAGCGTCGACTCTCACGGTTCTTCCTAGAATCTGCGTGACAGGTCTGTGCAAGTGACAGTCGTTAGAAATAACATAGATCTGGTCATTTCCCACAAAGATGGCTGATCAAAAACACATTAGGAAAGAATAGACTCGACATCAAATCAATCAAAGTGTAGCCCAAGTGCGTAGCAGTCCGAAACAAATTCTGATAGAATCAAGAAAACAAATCTATGTCGAGAACGATGACATTTTTGCAGTCTGAAGGAACAACAAACAAGAGTATAGGCACCTTGAATACGTCAGAGTCCCGTTATGATCCATGATTTAGTCTATAATGAAGTATGTGCTTCAGCGAATCATGTTTACCGGGGATGAAGTCGAACAACTCCTCTTATTAGGCAAAGATGAATTCTCACAAAAATACTAACATAGAAGAATTCTCACCAAAAAAATTAAACACAAACACTTCCGCTGCCTGATCTTCTTTTCATATTCAGAGGCAAAGCGAATTAAACTGCCCCTCACAACATTCAGGATCCCATTATGAATCGCTTTGTTACCACATTATTGCACTAAATGTCACAGAATGGAATGCAGTATTTTATTAAATGAGAAGAGGTGTATGTATACAAATATATGATAGTTACAAAACCTGTAACTACCAATCCATCCCCTAATTGCTATGCCACCGCTGTGACACCTAATCTATTGTAGCTAGCTATAACAACTCATCGTACTACTAGGTTAACAAAACATAGCAATGTTATATTAAATGATTCTAACAATCACTAGTCACTAATCAGTGAACTATAATTACATTAACTAAACAATTGAATATGTCTCTAATTTTATGCCAACATACACGCACTGCGAAGATCAAGACCATCATAGTTGTTTGCGTACTAGCAGAATAGAATGGATGGAACTTCAGCAATTGGATGTTAAGAGCACTTTCCTTAATGGTGATCTCGAAGTATACACGACCCAACTGGAAGGATTTGTTGATGAAAATCATCATAAAAGGGTATGTCATCTCATCAAATCACTCTATGGACTGAACCAAGCTCCTAGGGCGTGTTACATCAAGATAGATGATCACCTTTTGCTGCATGGTTTTACTCGTAGCCCCTTGGATTCCAACTTGTACATAAATAAGGTAGGGACAAAAATCATCATTATTATTTTGTATTTATATGATCTTCTGATTATTGTAAGTTCATAAGATCATATTGATATTGTGAAGAATGACCTCAAAGGATCCTTCGACATGACTGATTGAGGGCTACTTCATTATTATCTTGGCTTGGAGATATGGCAGAAATAGAATCACATTTTTATCTCATTGATAAAATATGCCAAGACAGTACTGAAAAAAGTATATAATGTTAGATTGTAAACCTCTTTCAATGCCAATGCAGAAAGGTTCACAACTCTCTCGATTCCAGGACTCACCTCAAGTGGATATAACTCTTTATAGATAGTTCGTTGGGAGTCTTATCTACTTGACCTACACTAGACCAGTTTTGTTGTGAGCTATCTCTCTACATTCATGCACGAGCAAAACAAATTTTATTTTGTTGTAGAAAATCTTGTTTTGAGATATGTTCAAGGTACACTTGAGTACAGTATGAAATACAAGAATAATACTCAATACTTCTTGTAGGGATACACCAACTCAGACTACGTTGGATCTTTTGATGATAGGAAGTTAATGTTATAATACAGATTTCACCTCAAATCTAGACTAATCTTGTGGATTAGTAAGAAGCAAACTATTGTTTCTCTCTGATCTGTTGAGGAAGAGTATTTTGCTACATGTAGAGCTATGTGCAAGGTGATATGGTTATGTTGCATTCTGGATGATCTGGGATTTAGTGAAAAGAAGCAACCTATCATTCAATACGACAATCAAGGTGTGTTAAAGCTTGTCAAGGGTCCTATTTTTCATGAAATAACAAAGCACATTGAGGTAAAATGTCACTACATTCGAGAGCAAGTCTTAAACCATCATATCAAGCTCTAGTACTATCCAACAGATGCATAGGTAACTAATATACTCACCAAATCCTTTGGAAAAGTGAAATTTGAGCTATTTAGGGAGTACATTTGTAAAAATAATGTAATAAGGGTGCGAAGTAGGGGGTGGGAGGGAATGATAGCATGGATATTTTTAGATTTTAGAGTAAGATATATATATATATATATATATATATATATATATATATATATATATATATATATATATATATATATATATATATATAACATTATTAGGCTTTATAAAAAATCATTTTAGTTATATGATCTTTCGAGACTCCTCCATTCCCACGAGTATGTTACCATATTTTTGGTAATGTATTGTGTATATATTTTGCTCTTCGATTCATGAATAATTAAATCCAATTTGATATTAATTATGTGTAATTTGATGCAATATTTAACATATAGAAAGTGAAGATACAATTTCCATAGCAAACATTCTACATGAATTATGCATAAATTAATATCATTACCTAATTCCATTCCAACTAATGTCATTTACAAATCTATTACTATGTACATAAAAAAAACCTAATAGCTAGATCCACAAAGAATTTTATAGTTATATCCATAGTTATTTAACAAATAAACATAATTATATATTATTATAACCTATTTTAATTTGTAATCCATAAGATAAGAAGTTTCCACATCATAATTCCATACACATACACGTAGTACTGCCCTGGCCATACTAAAGGCTCATGTGGGTATAGTAGAATATACCCACATGATTATATAACCTTATAAGGTTTTCTATAGTGCTTGCACTTATTATCATATGGTTCAAATCAAAAAAAAATTATAAGAGAATAAATACATGCCTAGTTTAAATGTTTATGAAATGTTCTCCTTTCTCTTTGTACCTTCCTCTATGAAATACACCATCCTTAATGATAGATGGGAATTAAGACTTTAACTACCTAGATTTTTCACCATTTATCAATTGCATTGATCATATTCAATCTCCGATCATGGATTTTACCCTTAAAAATTGCTGCCATAGGTATTCAAAAACCTTTGCAATCTTATTACTCCCTTTTGCTTCTTTATTTTCATTTTTGCTTAGAATGGTTGACTGAACAAATCCCCTGTTGAATAAAGTAGACAATTTAAAACTAATAAAAATTGTATCGCCTAATTCACCCTTTTTATAACCAATACATAGTAATCATGGGTTGAATACCATGAGTTATAACAATTGGTCAAAGAGATTCCATAAAAGACAATGGATCTCATGAAAATTGAAACCATCATCAATATATCTATGTTTTTGTATGTTGTAGACATGCATTTATCATAAAAAACTACACATTATCTAGTTCTATAATTGGATATCCAATAATAAACATCTAGATAA
The DNA here is from genome assembly GCA_037957365.1 of Torreya grandis. Classification (NCBI taxonomy): domain Eukaryota; kingdom Viridiplantae; phylum Streptophyta; class Pinopsida; order Cupressales; family Taxaceae; genus Torreya; species Torreya grandis. The sequence continues at coordinate 383,367 of JARHVA010006730.1, read as the reverse complement.
TAAAATGTGTCATTTTCCATATTTTAACATCTAGGTTGTAGGCAAAATTTTAGATAGTTTATTAAAAACATCATGAAAAAATAAATTATGTATTTTGCTTTATGAGAATGATTTATTGCAACAACTGTAGTTTTGAAAAGAAATTTTTTATTAGAACTTTGTAACTAGTGATATATATATATATATATATATATATATATATATATATATATATATATATATATATATCACTAGTTACAAAGTTCTAATAAAAAATTTCTTTTCAAAACTACAGTTGTTGCAATCAATATATATATATATATATATATATATATATATATATATATATATATATCACTAAATATAAACTGTATAAACTTGGATTCTAATTTTTATGAGAACAATTCAAGCACACATATATATATATATATATATATATATATATATATTTTGTGTGCTTGAATTTTTCTCATAAAAATTAGAATCCAAGTTTATACAGTTCATATTTCTAGTGACATGTGTACTAAATTTACTCTTATCAATAATATCAAAGGGTCCCCCACACATTCTACCATGATAATCAATAACAAGTTCCTTGAATTCACTTTAGTACCTATTGAGAGAGATTGTTTTGAATTGAAGTATAGGAATTGGCTTGATAAAGGTATAGCATGTTAAAATTTAGTTTCAAAAGCTTCCATGTTGCATAGGCTAGTGATTGAATTCTAAAAAATATGGTAGCATTTAAAACTAATAGCACTGAGTATCATAATGGCCTAGTAGAAATAGGTTAATGTATAGAATCCAAGTTATAAACAACTTTTGAGTTGTTTGTATAACACCTTTTGAGTTACATAATACAATATGTATTTCATTTTAATTACATAAAATTGGCTAATTCCAAGTCTTTTTTCATATAATAAGGTTCAAGATTTATAGTAAATTTTATATGTCTCGTTTTTTATTATTGTTGTATCAAATGAGCCATGAAACCGTGACTTCAATTATTTTTAGTGAGCAAGATTGCCTAATTATCATCCTTCTTTAGTTGATTGCATAATGATTTCATAACAATCTTATGGAGTATTATTCTAAAGAAGCTATCATGGATTTGTTAAGAGGAGTATTTAAAATTGTTCAATGGTAAGAAATTTATTATAGTTTCAGGAATTAATTAATTCCATGAGCCCACAAGGACATTTGAAGTGACTGTGTGAAGTGATATGCTTTTCTTTAAAAGTAATTAAATCTGTAAATCTTATATAAGGCATACTTCATAGCAAAATATAGTGGTGATCTCAATGTCACATGTGCTAAATTTAAGCTAGCATAAGATCAAACGAGTCAAGGGACGTTTATTTGTATAATATGAATGTCACATGTGCTTAAATTTAATCTAGCATGTCCTTGTCTATGTGTTGAGGTTATTATAATGTGTCAAATTTGTTTAAATCACTTTATTTTTTTAATGTCAATCAGGTTTATATCATTTATGTCATTAAAATAATTATTAATTCTATTTTTTTAACTTTTGGGGTTGAAAAAAAAATCGTGATAAAATTAATCAACATTTTAAATAAACAAGGATAATGTTTGAAAACCTCTCATTCATTGATATCGTTACTAAAAGAGTCTAAGCATCTGAATCCAACCAGCTTTATCAATCATTTATTAGTTTATATAATGCTTAGCAGGAGATAGCAATCAAATTATCATCTAGAAACTATGATGGTCCAAGAGATTACAAAATAAATAGACAAAGTATCATGTATTGGTATGAGGTGCATCAGAATTTTCATTAATATATAATCATAAAGATTAATAACAGACACTAGCAACAAAGAAATCATATCCTGTGGTTGTTATAACTCTCAAAAAAGAACCTGATATCTATAGTAAAATTACAAACTTTCTATGTAGTAATCTAGACTGTCAATGCAATGCTCCCATTCAAGAATGACAGTTTTCAATGAATTTTTATTACACATTCCTGGATAACAAACCAAATAATTTTAATGCAATCAGCATTACCAACTATTTCTTAGTTGAAAATATGCCCAACAAGGGATAGAAAACAAAGTTTTAGATATGAAATGTAATCATAAATGAACTTAAAAAATTGTAAACTATGTATCGTGTATTGGTACAAGGTATATCCTATGTTTTGTTTATACATTATTATAAAGAGAGAGAACATATCTTAATAGCGACAAGCCAGATTACCTGGTTATTTCAATCTACAGAGAAGAAACATGTAACCGTAGTGAAATTACAAAGTTTCTATGCGGTAATCAAGATTGTTGATGCAATACTTCCTTTCAAGAATGACAATTTTCAATGAATTTTCATTATATAGCCATGGACTTTGTAGTAAATTATCATCTGGATGAACGTCAAACCATTACTCTAGTTTTTTTTTTTGGCACACTATTATATTTTATTGCAACGCAAAATAAAGCTATGGTAACTGTGTAACTAGTAATAAAATCTTGACAATAATGATTACATTTCAGATATGAAAATATTAAAGATGTGAAAACATAGTACAAGTAGTAATAAAATCTTGACAATAATGATTACATTTCAGATATGAAAATATTAAAGATATGAAAACATGTCAATACAATATGAGAGACAATTAATTGAGATTGTCTCAAATGTTTAAAATAACAAGGGCATTTGAGTTTCATATTTACAAAACAAAGCAACAAAAATGTAGGATACTGGTTTCTGTTAAATGCATTGCTAACTGTGATCTAAAGACAAAGAAATCAATCTAATGGGATTTCTATTCCAGATTACAATCTTATTATCATAACTAAGTGTAATTTTCATGTTCTTAAAGTGTATCAAGTCATTATAAAATTTTACATAAAAATAAAGAGTATTTTTTTTTTTACAAAAATGTATAGAAGTATTGTCCTTGCAATCTTTAAAATTATGGAAACGCTGACTAATTTTATTGGTCTTTCTTGATGTTGTTGTGTGGTAAAGTAATTTTTTTTGGTAAATAATGTGGAAATATTCTATGAGACTACGCTCTTAATCGTCTGTGCAATAGTTTGTGATAGCATCTACATAATATTCTTTATATTTAGCGTATTGGGAGCCTGCACAAAAGCAATGAGCCAAGGAAGCCGCCATTTTCTATTACCATTTGTAGATAGACGGAAGCAAAATAAATTAAAATACAAGTAAATATAACCCAACATAGTTGTTTACTCTAACAAGATGTGTTGAAGCGCATTGAATGATTGCATCTCCCTTCCACATGTATTAAATTGATTGAGTGATTTTGAAAGAGTGGGGATCCGTTGAAATTTTCAATTATCCCCGCCCATTGCTTTCTCAATCATCACTCTATCACTTTTAATTTGCAAGTCTTCTGAATATCATCAAGTTGCAAGTCTTTTGTGGATTTTCAAAGAAAGACGAGTTAAGACAAACATGGCCTCCAATTTCATAGGTATTTTTGGTAGTTTCAAAGCAACTGTATATATATGATAACAAAAGCATGACTATTTTTAAAATTTAGATTGCTTACTTTATAATTTTACATAATACAATGATATAATATTTAATATATAAATAAAATTTGTTCTTCCATGAGATAAAATCCTGTCATTTAAAACACCATAAAATTGTGCTTATTAACAATTATTAAAACATGGTTACTGACTTGGGTCCTCTCCAACATATGCTAACTGATAAATCACGAAACCCCAAAATATAAAGAATTTACCATTGGTTCTAACTCTAACCGCAATAACCTGTACTAGGAATTATTTGTGTCTATGAGATGGAGAAATGCTATGCATCCAATCCCATTTGACATATTAATATAATGTTTTATTGTAAACATCGGATGAATTCAAGTGTCATTTTGATAGTTGTATCAGAGAAAAGATAAGAAACTTTTTCTACACATTTTTGGCTTAAATAATCGACCGATCATTAGGATAACAAAATTAGATGTAATGTTGTGAGTGGAATGAGTGGGCCATGGCTGTGAAAGTAGACAACCTCTCAAGATATGGTGAGACCAATCCTTCACAGCCCTAATGTCTACCCTTTTATGCTTCTCCCCAAATTTGGATCGAAACAAAATGTTTCCAAGTGCATACACCAAACTCACCATTACACTAACCTTAGCAACAAAATTCTAAGGCTAGTCAGAGTATACAATGGATTCTAACCTAAAGAAGTGAAAATTATTTAATCTTAACGCTTATCTATCACCAAGACTTTGTTGACTCATACTATTGCTGTTTTAGAACCCCAATCATTCGTTAAATAACATTGTCGAACGATTTAAGCTAAGCTATAACATGTTTAAAAAAAGACAATTACACTGAGTTTCCTTTAAAATAAAGGGCTTGCAGCATGGTTGAAATCCCTTTTTAAATCACATATCAGAAAGTAATACACCTTCAAGCCTAGAGCAAGAAAATGTTTTCTGTGAGTTCGGGAGAAAACACTTGTTTTTCTTCTTCCAACTGCACATACAACAGCTAATTTATTTGTGTGCGCTTTATTTAGAGGAGCCTGCTTTAGTTTAATTAGGATTATCCCTAACTATAGACTTAATCAACTATTGTGTTGTGTTCCTGCGAAATTTAGCCATACTACCAGCAAATTACTAGTGGCCAACCATGTGGTGGTTTGGCTATGGAGACATCAAAGACGTGGGCAGGGAAAATAGAATGATAAATTGACCACCAGCTTCCAAATGGAAATCATATCCAAGATCAAAGGGAACGTGATGATGATCTACGTATAACAAGAATTTAGTACTTTGCTTGGTTGACGTGTTTCTTATGGGAATAACTAAGCCGTTTTTAGTATGCTTTTTTGATAACAATGCCACCATAATGGCCACACTTACATAGCTCCTCCCCTATATTTATTTTCAAATTTTATTATTTTTAAATTGTTGTTGCTAACAATACTTTATATGATAATATTATTTTATTATTTTAACATATTATTTAGTGTATCATGCATATTTATATTAATATTGTATTTAATTATTATTGTAGAATTTATCAATGTGTATATAATATTTTGTTTTAAAATATAATCTCATATTATATTATAATATATTTAATTTTATGATATTCTTCTCACGATTAATGATTTTATTAAGTTAAATTAATATCTCAAATATTTGGATCCACCTATTTACTGGTCCTCTTCTTTAATATCTTGTTTATGTAGATGTATAATTTTTCTGTGTTCAAATTTCAGCAACAAAAATTTGAATATTTTTTATATATAGTAATAAATATTTTGGTAAATAGCTTTTAAATGTGTTATTCAAAAAATTCGCTATTGAATTAACCTGATTTAAAGTAAATATTAAATTAAAATCATTCTAAATTTAGCTTTCAATTTTTTTATCGGTTAACAATAAAAAAATAACAAGTAATATGAAGCTTTTAACAAATACACCATCTAATATTGAATCATCAATTGTATGTGCAAATAGTGAGCAACCTTTGTGAAAAATCCCCCATTCAACTATGCGGTCATAGACTACAAGTTTATGACCTTAAAATTCAATCCCCATCCTTGTCCTCCTATGTATTTGAATGGTTCATTCCCTTGCCTCTATTAAATGAAAGCAGATGCTATATTGTGGCTCAATCTTGATGAACATTACATGCATGTAATGTGTTTTGCGCCCCAAATATTATGTCAAAGGAATACAAAAGTGCTAATAACAAAAAAAATAGATATCATATATAATGTTTGATGCTTTTCTTGCATGACAAAGTCATGTAGACTTGTTTATATTTAGGGGAAATGGCTTTTTTTTTAAAAAAAAAACTTAAAAAAAACTATTTAATTGTCATGACTAAAGTTTCGATTAAAGATGAAGATTATGTTGTTGCCCACTTTTATTGATTAGGATGGTAGCATGTGGGGTGACCTTTTGATCTATAGTTACTACTGATTATTATATTCATTTCATTGTAGGGATTCTCTTTGGCCCTTTGTTATAATTCACAATCCTTGACCCATCATTAAGATATATTGGTTTTAAAAAGGGTGAATCAAGGGATATAAATTTTATTGGATTTAAAATTTCTTCTTTATTCAAATGAGAATTTTTTCAGTCTTCCATTGTGAGAAAAAGGAAAATAAAGAAGTAGAAGGGTATGATAAGCCTATTAAGGTTTTTGACCAGCTATGGGATCAATTTTTTAGTGTCGAATCCATGATTCGAGCTCAAATATCATAAATGTAAATGATAAATGGTGTAAAAGTTGAGTAGTTTAAGTCTTGCTTCCCTTCTGGCAATTTGGAGGTTGCATTTCATAGAAGAAGGTACTAGGAGAAAGGAGGAGGTTTGAGTAACATTTAGACCAGTCGTGTGCTTCTTCACTTACTAAAATTTTATGATTTCATTCCTATACTAATAAGTTCAAGAACAATAGAAAACCCTATCAGGTTATATACTCATGTGGGTATATTTTGCTACACCTACATGATCCTATGGCATGGCTAAGGTAGTAGTAGGTGTGTATGCATGGAATATTGGTGTGTAAATTTATTTCTTGTGGATTAAAAAGTAAAATAGGGTATAATCCTGGATAATGTTGTTGTTTTTGGTTAAATAAATATCGATATAAGTATATCATCCTTTCTTGAGACATATTTTTGTTTTTTGTCTTTACATAATAATAGATTTCTAAATGATTTTGTTATAATGAAATTAATGAATTATCTTTATTTATGCATAATTCATGTTGAATTTTTTTATATGTATATTGTATCTTCCTTTTTTATATGATGAAGATTAAGGAACATTAAAAATATTTGCACTATGTACTTTGTATGGAAATTATTTACCGTTAGTTCTTAATTTTATTACACTAATTTTATTATAAATTTGGGTTGTTTTGTTTGATGTACTACTCTAGTGCATTATATTGCCTCACATTGAAAATTACAACTTGTGGAAAGTCAAACATGGTATAATAGCATGTAAAACTTGTATGTTGATGAGATTTTTTTTCCTAACTGATAGATAAAACAACTTTATCGTATGTTTACCTTACTGTTGGGTTACTAAAATATTATAAATTCAACTAATTATTTGGCTAGTTGCTTTACACAATCATGATGAAAATTTATATCTCTACAAAAGAGGGGAAAATTATTATTTATATATCACATTTTAAATGATTTATTTGAACCACAAACCCAAGTAAAAATGCCACATCTACTATTTGTAATGATGTTGTATTTTTTTATTTTGAGTATGATATTTTGGATGTATTCACAAAACGTTTTGAAACCAAAAAAAAAAATGATCTATGATCATCTTATAGGAGAAGACAAATCTTGAGCTGCCAGTTGTCTTTTTGCATATGAAATTTCATTGTTATCAGTTACTGAGAATTTATAGTGAAGAATGAGCCATTATTTCATATGAGTGGACCATTATTTTTAAAATCTTACTGTTACCCTATTGTTATTACACTTAACCTTCCGAGTGTAAAGGAAATTTATTTTTGTTATTCTATGGGATCAATGCCATGAAATATTAGTGTTAGTGAACAATATATTATATGCAATGAAACAAATTTATTTTGATGAATCACTTAGCTATTATATATATTTATCCATTTTTATACTGCATTATATTCTTATATTCAATATAGAAAAAGGTGATGGAACGATTAATATTACGAGAGTTTGGAATGCTCCTTATTGGATTAAACCATCATATGTTTGTTAAGTGCATTGGTGATGTTATTTTGCATGATCTACTTGAGTATATGTTACATTTCTTATATTTCTAGTTTATAGTATAAATTCATAGATGATTTATCTTTTGTGAAAAAAGATATGAAAATAATAATTATGAGACTACCTAAATTCATTCTATCAGTTATTAAGTTACCTGGTATTGTTTTTCTCTTTCTGAGGTTGCATTATTGGAATTGGATTTAATTTCAAAATGTTGACCAAAAAGGAATCCATAAATCCATATTCAAGTTGATGCACTTGTTGTACACTTTTTAGTCCAAGTGTTATGTTACAGATCAGCCTTTGCTTCTATGGAAATGACTATTTGGTTATTCTTGTTCCCTGATTAGAGTGATATGCTCAATGATAAGGAACCAAGATAGAATTTAGGATGCTAAAGATAAAGTTGGTGTTTCCATTTGTATTATATTATTATGGATTGATTTTTTTGTTTAGTGGCTATTATGTTTCTAAATTAATATCTATATGGCGGTATATTGTCCACTTATGTATATGGCCACCTACCCTTTCTATGTTAGATCTATCAGTTAATAGAAGTTGACTCAAACTAAATCGACTCAAACTTATTTCACCACTATAAAGTAGTTTGATAATAAGATTTGAAAGTGTGGAGAATTGTATTCAAATAATATTTTTACATTTCATGGAATATTCATCTTGCTGTCATAAGGTACATATTTACTGATCATTCTTTTAAAGATGTAAAGATGAATGAAACCTCCTTATTTTTATGGAAGTGAATTAATTAATTTGTTGTGACTCTCACTAGATATTACTTGTTAGTAAATATGTAGTTTTTATATATTTTGGGATTATATTTAGATATATTATATTTGTATACTAGTATGATCTAGCCTATGAGTATGGTTAAATTTAACATTCTTATTGGGACCTTCCATAGATATTCATAGATTGATAACCTTTTTGGATGGGAATAAAGATTATGTTCGTCTATGGTTTTAGGTATATTATGTTGATGTTTAACATACATTTTTGGGTTTAAATCCTTATGCTTGGAAAATATGGCATAGAATTTGTGTTATAGTAAATGCAGAACTGATTGTGAAGGATGTAAGAACTTATTCTATTTCAGTAGGGGATTGTGATGTGAACAGTACTTGCGTCATGTGCATAATACTTAATTACTTAGTGTGAATGGATTAATTCCATGTAAAATTTATTATTCAATAGCTAATAGTGGAAACACTGGTATCAACATTAGAATATTTAGTTGGTGCTCTCACTAAACATCTTCTTGTTTAGTGGTATAACAAATGGAGATTGATATGATTTTCTAATTATTATTGAACCTGAATATTATAGATGTTGTTGGTCTTTGTTTATTTGTGAAATCTAGTTATATTATTCTTATACCAACTATACCAAGAAGATTGTCTTACCAATTAAATGGCCTTGAATGCTTAACATATTGTGTATCCTTGAGGTATTTGGATTTCGTAAATTATTGTTGATAGTTACTGATAAGTAATGGTTGTTTCTAGATATATAATGTGTTTTTTTGGTTGGGTATCTATGAATTGTGATGCATGGGATTTAGTTTTACCATCTCTATTATCATGATAATGGATCAGTTAAAAAAAAATTAAAATATCATTAGACTAGATGTTAAAAGGCATTCATAAGAACCAATATCAACAGTCTGATTGTGACCTCTAAAAAATAAATATATTTTCTGCTAATGATAATTTTTGGAATGTTAACATTTTTACTAGATCAATGATTAATTTTATATTTTCTTTAGAGATGGATTGTGTGAAAGGAATGAACACGTGAGTCTAATATTTTAATATTAATCTTGGCAATTAGATTATTATTAAGATATCAACCTAGGTTTGTTTGAACATGGCCTAGTTGAAAAGTGATAACCAACCCACTTTATACCTTAATGACATTAAGAATTCAATTATGAAATCTCATTGAGAATGATTCTTACTGTTCCTTCTCTCCATCCATAACATTTTTATTTATATGCTTCAAAATCCATCGTAAAGGATTAATTGGATAAACAGTGATCTTATGGTACTCTAACTAAGTTGTATGTTGATTTATATCTAGTAAAAACAAAGTGTGATAGGTGAGTTAGAAGGAATTTATCTATCCTTAAATTCTCTTTAATATATTAAATGATGAAAAGCAAGAATACCTTCTTAGGGAAATATATATGCATAAATAAAATGCAGTATGTTTTTTTTGGTACTTGACTACGGTGGGGTGTCCTCCTAATCACCAGATTTCCCCTTTGACATAGTTAATATACTTGTGTGACTTGTAAGTACTTATTTTTTAAGTATGTGTATGGTTTTTGGATGAGTACCATCTCAACCTAAATGGTATATTTGTCACTTTTGAGAGTGTTCTTACATTGAATATTTTTGGTATATATTTCAATAATAATTCTAATTTTTAATGCACTCCAATTTACTATTGTCATTATAACTTGGATCCAAATGACTCTTGAAAATAATAACAATATGGCATATATGTAAGGGTTGCCTTACAAGTTGGAAAATAAATCTATAACTTGTTATTATTTATTTTTAAAAATGACACAAATCTCAAATAAAAATCCTCTCATTTACATTTGATCACCAACTTGTTAATTCATCTAATCTTGGGATTTTATATATAATTCCAACACCCTCATCATTACCTAAAGATGCCAAGAAATAGAACTCATGGATACCACCTGTATCAATAGCTAAATGCTTCCAATTTATATGCATAGGAATATACAAATATTAGTCCATGGGATGTAATTCATATGGTACAATTCATAACTTATCAATTTTATTTTCATAGAAAGAGGTTGGTGTAACACATGGGAGTTTTAATTATGGTTAATTATGATCATTTTAAAATCAAGATTTAGTTAAGTTATGTTTTTACTATGGATAATTGCACTCATTCAATACTAAATAGTAGAGATCTTGGCATACCACTTGTCAAACAATAGACTTTATAATTTTTAATGTGGAGGTGATTTCAAAAGTATAACTTGACGAAAATAAATTCCAAGCATTGATGTCAAATGAGTTAAATTATTTAGGTAGTAGATTCTATGACTTAGATCATATTCAATTGGAGATGTGAGGGATGAGAGTAGAATAGATGAAAATGGATTGATTTATTTGATAAGCATAGCAACATTATATACAAAGCAATTTTCTAGAAATAGGTAACTGATTATTGGTAAGGAAGGACACTAAAATATATACTATTTTAAATAAAGACTAGTGTAATAAAATCAGTTACAACTAACAATCTAAAAAAAAAGTAATATATCCTATTCACTATGGTAATATATCTAACACTGACATTGCCCCCTTATTACATTATTTTTACAAATGTACCCCCTAAACAACTCAAATTTCACCTTTCCTAGGGATTTGGTGAGTATATTAGCTATGTGTCCATCTGTTGGGAGGTACTAGAGATAGATGTGGTGGTTTAAGACTTGCTCTCAAATTTAGTTATATTCAACCTCTATGTGCTTGGTTTTATCATGAACAATAGGATTCTTCACAAGCTTCAACACACCCTGATTGTCATAATGAAGAATATGTGGATTCTCTTCACTAATGCCCATATTGGCAAGAAGGTGATGTAACTATATCACCACGTACAAAGCTCCACATGTGGCATGATATTTTTCCTCAGTGGATGGAAGAGAACTAACAATTTGATTATTAACAATCTATGAGATTGGTCCAAAAATGTGATGAAATATTATCATGACATTGACATCCTATCATAAAAAATCTAACGTAGTCTGAGTCAGTATATCCCTACAAGAAGAACTAAGTATCCTTATTGTATTCCAAACCATACTTATAAGTACCTTAGACTCATCTCAAAACATGATTTGATGCAATCTGGTGATATTTCATTGGTTCCTACATGAATCTAGAGGGATAGGTCACTTCAAAACATATATATGGTCTGGTACAGGTCAAGTAGATGAGACTCCCAATGAGATGTCTAAAGAGATTTGCATCTACCTGAGGTGAGTCCTATAATCAAGAGATTTGTAAACCTTTATCCGTTAGTATTGAAAGAGGTTTACAATCTAAGATTCTATACTTTTCTAGGATTGTCTTGGCATAATTTTTCTAGTAGATAAAAATATGGTTTTGTTTCTACCACATCTCCAAGCCAAGACAATAATGGATTTTCCCCAAATTAGTCATGTCAAAGGATATTTGAGGACATTCTTTATAATATCAACTTGATCTTCTGAACTTATAGTGATCACATGATAATCTACATATAAAACATAAATATTGATTTCTATCCCTACCTTCTTTATGTACAAGTTAGAATTTAAGCGGATACAGGTGAAACCATGATGAAAAAGGTTATCATCTATCTTTATGTACCATGCCCTAGTACTTGTTTCAGTCCATACAGTGATTTGATGAGATGACATACCTTTTTAAGATGAGTTTCATCAACTAATCCTTCTAGTTCGGTCATGTATACTTCTTCTTTGAGATCACCATTTAGGTAATCACTCTTGACATCCATCTACTAAAGTTTCCATCCATTCTACGATACTAGTGTGCAAAAAATCCTAATGGTTTTGATCTTCATAATGGCTCCAAAGGTCTCTTCATAGTCAATGCCTTCTATTTTAACATATCCCTTTGTAACAAGTCATGCTTTGTGCTTATCGATGGATCAATCTACCTTATATTTAGTTTTTAAAACCCATTTGTATCTTATGGCTTTCTTTCTAGTAGTCAAATCAATAAGCTCCCAAGTTGGTTTTGTATGAGTGAGTCATACTCATCATCCATGGTTTTCTTCCACTAGTTAACTTAGTTCTTCTTGAACATTATTAGGTTTGGAACTATCAAATATTGTACTCATGAGTGAAAATTTTACATCATTTTGATTCTAAATGAATTATTTTAGTGATTTTTCACATGGGAGTCTTTGATGGTGCTCCATACCGACTTCGAATGGGAACTCTATTGCTAATGTAAAGAACTGCTTTACTAATGTGAAAAACTATATGGTATAGGTTTTAATTCTCCAATATCAACATATATCTCCTCTTACAACTCATTTTCTCTATGAGAAGTCTCATCATCATCTGAATCAGAGAGTAGTTGGTGTGAGGTGGTTGGTGTTGTTTCTTCTTTCTACATCACTGAGTCAAAGGATGACTTGTCACATACCACAACTCTACTTTCATAGATTTTATTTGTCTTAGAATCCTTGAGACAATATAATTTTGAGGTAGTTTTATAGCCTAATAAGATGTACGAGAGTGTTTTTTACTCAATTTTCATCCTTTTTTGAGCTAGGACATGCATATATGTTATGCAACCAAACATTTGTAGATGAGAAATCGATGTATTTTTACCATTCCATACCTCTTCTAGAGTTTTGTCCTTTAAAATATTTGTTGGTAGCCTATTAAGAACATAAATATCTATCTAGACTACTTCTACCCAATATAATTTCTCTAGTTTTGTTGATGACATCATGTAGTGAGCTATTTCCATTACTGTGCAATTGTATCAATCAATAATGCCATTATAGTGGAGCATGTAGGGAGAGTTAAAATTATGTATGATGCCTTGTTGTTTTAGGAATGCTAAAAATGTCCTTGATGTGAATTTCTCCCCATGATTTGAGTGAAGAAAAATAATAGGTTGTCCAATCTCCTTCTTATCCTATCGATAGAAGACCTGGAAATGATGAAGGGCCTTACTCTTCTTCAAGAATAATAACCATGTCTTATAAGAGTAGCCATCCACTAAAAGTTAGAAGTACTTGTATCCCAAAAATGATGTAGGTAATAGTCCATTCAAATCATTATGAATAACCTCCAAATGGTTTTTGGCATGAAAGGAGATTTCCTTGAATGGGCCCCTATGTTATTTACCAACAAGACATTTAGGGTAAATGGGAGAGGAAATGGAAAACCTTGGAAGTCTATGTACTATCCATTTTAAACTTAGTTGATATAAAGATCTGGAAGATATTTGAGCATAACAATATTGCCAAAGTGAAATAGATTCTATCATAGAGGTGGATAGAGATACTATAGAAGATGAAGCAGCATCTAAAGCAAATAATTTATCTTTTAAAAATGATCTATAAATAACCATACATTTTCATGAGAGCAAGCAGGATTATATATCATTATCAACAACAAACTCCACCTTTAGATGATGATTCAAAACTTAACTGATTGACAAGAGGCTAGATGTCAATCTAGGAACATATAGTTCCTTTAAGAGCTTACATTTTCATATTTCAAGAGGAATGGTGACTTGGTCTCTTCCTTTTGTAACATATTCTTTATCATAAACGATCCTAACCCAGTCTCTAGTGGGTTGGTCTGTCAGTGAATCAAATAGCTTCATATCACCTGACATTTGTTTGGTAGCCCTTTATTCTATCAACCATATATTACCCATGGGCTAAAAGGTCTAGGAAACTAACACTAAGCTCTTATGTACACTATAATTATATTTTTTAGTGGTCTCCTCATCAGATCCATCATCTTATTGACCTATGAGATGTCCCTTCTACTTCCACCAATGGGGACATATTTTCAATTTCTAAGAATCATCATACCTTGATGTTCTTTATTTGCATGTAGACCCTTGTTTTAGGCCATTATACCAATAGTTTTCTATGTGACACCACCTCTTAGACTTTTTTAATTTTTGATGATGTTTAGACTATTATTGTTTCTATTTCAATGTTTACTTCTCGAAAGGTCCCTTATGATAGTTTTAACCTCATTGTTACTTTAAGATAATAGATTTATCTTGAAACTCATCTTAGATTGAGTTCATGGATTATTCTTACTACAATAGGTTCATGAGTTCTTTGAATGACACTATCTATTTGGATATGTACATCATTGTGACAAACACTCTGAATTTGGAAAGGAGTCCTCTCAGGGTGATCTGAATCAATATTTGGTCATCTATCATCTTATTGAGTGATAAAAATTATGTTCATAGCTCAGTCATCTGATGTAATAATTCCTCAACTTTCTTGTCAAACTCTATAAATATTATGTGAAGTCTCAACTACAGATGTAGGATCTTAGTCTTATTTTTTTCCTCATAAGTAGTTGATAATTTATCCCATGTTATATTTTATCTATCTGCATCCCTGACATACATCTCAATTTCATCATCAGTGATACTTAACATAATCAACATCAAGGCTTTAGCATTAGTTGTTTCATAGTTCATGAGTACATCAGGATAAATAGGAACTTATCCAATCCCTGTCATGATGCCCCATAGTCCTTCAAATTGAAGGATGGTGTACATATTCATTTTTTAGGTGGCATAATTTGACCCTTTGATAAGTTAGGCATCAAAGATAAGAATTTTTAGAGAAGACATTATAAATAAAAATAAATTATTTTACTACTATCAGAGAACACTACAAGTCTTTTTACTCATTGGCAGGAAAATTAATCTTGGAGATGAGCTCAATAATTATGTGCTGAGAGATGGGGTTGATTTATGGGGAAATTAACCTCATATTTATAATCTTCATTATATCTAACTTTGATTTATACTCGTAATTTCTTTGCTAGGTATCACACATGGAATAAGAAATATTTGATAAGTCAATTTTGGATTTACTGATAAAATTAAAGGTTATCATAATCTCAAAGGGCTTCCAGCAAGGAAAAGTATAAATTGGAGATCCCCTAATCATCATGGTGGTTTTCCATGGCCTACGAGTCTCCTTGGTGGCTTTTAATAGTTTCAATATTTTCCTTCACACTGGACATACATGGTGGTTTTACTCTTGTCTTAGCTTTAAAAGCTCTTTTCATCACTTTATCCTATTTTATGGATAACATATTTGATAATCTATTTGATATTTATTCTAACTAAATAGACTACAATATTCCTTCTTTTTTCTATCCTAGATCTCATTTATTGACTTCACACTTATTCAAATGCTGCCTATGTGTATTTATGCTTCGTTGCATTTCACTCAGTCAACTTTGTAAAGTAAACTAGAATATGGTCCTAAAAATCAAAGAATGGAATTCTTTTCTAGCACATCTATAGTATGATTTGAAAGAGATGAAATTATTCTCTAGTGTGTCTTATTCTTTTTGTGGGGCTCTACACTTCACTCAAAGATACTGTGCCTTCATTACCAATCAAACAAGCTTATTTAAATATTAGTGTATATTGTTCCTTGGCTTCTATACATGTCTGAGGTTTATGAATTCTTATTTTGTATGTTATTATGAATTGGTTAGTAGGTTGCTACATGCTTGGAATTGATAGACTAGGATTTTTAATGCTCATAGACTTTGATGATGTATGTAGGTCTGTATCTTTGTTATTGTAGGCATTGATCCTTAGGCTCACACTATAGGCTTACTACTCAACATGTATTGATTAGGCATATGACTGGCTCTAATACTAGAATTGAGACTAGAATAGATGAAAATTGATTGATTTATTTGATAAATGAAGTAAAATTATGTACAAAGTAGTTATTTATAAATAGGTAACCGATTATTAGGAAGGAAGGAGACTAGAAGATAGACAATCTAAAATAAAAATTGGTGTAACAGAATTAATTACACCTAACAATCTAAAAACAATGTAATATATCCTATTAATTATGATAATATTCTTGCAATAAGAAGGGAAGGGGTATGTGGTTAAGGATGCCATTTCAAATCAAGAAATTGGAGTAAATGACTAGAGTCACAACTAATTATATATGAATATAGTACAACAAGATGAGGCTATGAGGACATGGAGTATCCTCGTGACTATTGCTTGTATTTATTATTAAATGACTTGGTGTTGAATGTCAAACCTTAATAAGTTTTCTCAGTCTCACTATTGATCTTCTCAATAAAAATTTGAACCTAACATGTGATAATATTGTTTATAATCCAACTATAGCTCTTAAAACCAAACACAATTCCAAATCTTACTTATCAAGAGAAAAATGAGAAATAAGTCTTCTAAAGCTAGCGATCCAACATTGGAATTTATTTTACATGAAAATGGAGAGGGAGTATGTGATAGTTATTAATTTTTCTCAAAATCCATGAAATGTCATGAAATTAACTTATTTTTTTAATTCATCTCTTGGGATTATCAAATGAAAAAATATTCTTTATTAATTTATAAAAGCATTACTTGAAAATCACCTCATTTATTATGTTGATCCATTAATCTTAATGATTTAGGAGCATATATATTTTTCCTCTAGGATAAGGTCCAAGTTAATTTAAGGTATGTACCTTGACCCCAAATTTTTCTCTTGTTGTATAGTATTCATAAGTGCATAATCTGATTCATGGGCCTAGCTTCATGATTGGTACAATAATGGAAAAATATTTTTTTAACTATTCTATCATGTGTTTAGACCAATGAATTTAGGAAGTCCATAATCTAAAAAATAATCATTGAAATAAATTTGGTATTCATACTACATCATTTTTGGATAATTACAACTAAATAATCGTTGAGCATTCAACTACTATCTACGTTGACGGTAGTTAGAGTTTGTTAGTGGAGAGGAGCATGTATGTAAATAGAATTCTTTCTAGATTAAATAGTTTTGCATCTTGTATTTTATGTATGTAATGTGAAATCATTGCATGTGCATCTTTAATAATTAGTGTTCACTCATTAGATTTGGGAAGACTATTCTGGTGATGTAGAAAAAATTATGGCTAGTTTAAATGGTTGTACAACTAGGATTTTAATAATTTAAATTTGATTTTTTTCATGGGATTATTTATAAATCATTATTAATTTAATGAGGCAAGGAAAATGGTCCATTATTTTTTTATTTCTAAATCAATTTAATTATATAAAATAACTAGAAATTTGATTTATACTTGACTCTAGTCTATTGTTTATGTTGAAATATATATCAGGTATGATTTGAACTTGGATTTAACTTAATTTTATTTATTCACATATTTTATTCCTTTTGTAGGATATGATATGGAAATATGAAGGGATTATGTTCATGTAGATTTACAATCACCTCATCACAAGTTGTTGATCATTAGTGGCTGTGATTATGACTTGGGGATGCTTATTGAGGCCTAACATATAATTCTTACAATTATAAGTCTTCAATTTATAGGAGTGTAAAATGATGTTAGTGTATCACACATTCATGAAGATACATGTTGCATGATGTTAGTGTTTATAATCATGTAGTATTAAACCTTCCCAACATCAAAGTTCCGCTGCTCTTAAAAATACACTTGAGATACTCTTGAATTTACTATAAGGCACTTCAAGGTATCTCTTAGGATATACCTTGAAGTGACTTGTAATACCTTCAATGGTACCTTCAAGGTACCCTTATGGGTATTAAGAGGCCATTCAAGGTATTTCCTAGGAGATACCTTAAAGTTCCTTAGAATATACCTTACTGAAATTCATTTCAAGTTATCTCCTAGGACACACCTTGAGATACCTTTAAGGGACTTGTAATACCTTCAAGGGTACCCTTCAAGGTATTAAAAGGCACTTAAAGGTATCTCCTAGAAGATACCATCATGGGCCTTCTAGTATCTTCAAGGTATCTCTTAATAAATACCTTGAAGTTACTAAAAGGCCCTTCAAAGTAACTTAAGACATACGTTCACCCATAATGTGCCTCGAAGGTATTATAAGGCCCTTCAATGTATCTACTATGAGATATCTTGATATACCTTAAGGGGACTATTAAAAACTTCAAGGGTAACCTTTAATATATTACAAGGCCCTTCAATGTATCATCTAGGAGATACCTTCAAGGGCCTTGTAGTAACTTTAAGGTATATCCTAGGAAATACATTGAAGTTACTATAATACCCTTCAATGTATCACCTAAAACATTCATCTCATGTTATCTTTCAAGACATACATTGACACAAAAATTTATACCTATCAAATAGTAAATAGCAATACCTTCATGCTACCTCTGAGGAGATATATCTTCCCTAAAATTACATGTTTTAAAAACAACCCTCCAAAATTAAATTCAACTGGTTTAAAATCCAAAATTTATATCAAAATTTTATAAAAACAAATAAAGAGATTGATGAAAGTAACATGCAAGTGATACCATAAAGGTGCCAGTACATATATATCTTATTCCTAAAAGGTATTTACATAAAATACTTATCTGCATTTCACTAGAGAGATACCTCTCATCGTAACCCTCTGTAAATAAGTTGGCCCTCAAAACCATCACCATTAACATGTAAATAATATTATCCTATAGTTATCTCCTACAAATCTCATGTATCTTAATCATATCCCTTTCAAAACCTATCACTTACATCAATTTTACATGCTTTCAAAATTTACATTTTAAATCCAAATTTTATAAAATGGGAGAATTCTAAAAAGTATCTTCCAAGATATACCTTGAGAGGTATCACCTATGAGAACCTCCTCAAGATATGAACTGAGTCACTCAAAATAAACCTCTTAATTTGACATCCAAGTAGAGCTTTATGATTTTGGGGATGCTAATATAAAAATATGAAATTTTAATTAATAAAGGGTGCATGTTATAATTCATTTATTCATAAAATATATTGATTTTCCATCGAAAGATGCTTTGATAATTACTTTTTATCCAAATAAAACTTGATATGTTATATAATCAATATAGATACTTGAACAAATGTTAGATAAAAACATAGTAAGATTTAAAATTACATATGACCAACACATAATTATAACACAAAAGAGAATTATTTTAGAGGAATAATATAAATCCATATATTTGATAAAAAATGTTATATTAGAAGGGATAGATTTATGAAAATAATGACTCCATTCTATATTGTTGGAAAATATGTAACCAATATAATTAAGCCGATGAGGAAATTTATAAGGATTCATTTATTGAAAGTGTTTTATTTATATGTGAGCTTATACAATTAAGGGGTTGGAAGAATATTGAAATAAGGAAAGAAAGACAAAATAAACACATGAAAAATATAGACACTTGTCCACACAAATGATCTACTGAGTAAAAAAATTATAGGAGACAAAATGCCTTCTTTTCATGGAATAACACATTTAGGATTATTTTGGTAAGTTATTTAATTTTTTTAAAATTCTTACTTTACCTAGCTTAGATAAACAAGATTTAAATATTTTTTGTACAGCCGTCCTTAGAAATATTTAAGGGCTTTTAGACCACAAAACGTAGAACTAGCATAATTATTTGAAATAGGGTATGTTTCCTTGATTTAAACCCCTAGGTGGAACAACATGGATAATTAGTGCAAAAAATTGAAGCTAAAAAATAACATAATATCAAGAAATTTAGTTTATTTCACTAATCATAATTCGATAATTCTAGCAGATAAAACCATGGCACTTGAAGAATTAATGGAACACTATATAAAATTTATGTCAAATGGTTAAATGATTTGTGTGTCTTGAATCAAATCATATATTTAAAAAAATAAATAAAAAATAAAAAAAAATAAAAAATAAAAAATAAAAATTGGAAGCATTAAGTAAAAACTCGATAAGCATATTGATAAAATATCTAGATAGTGATGAAGGTAAGCTTCCAAAGACAAAGACATAAATGTTCAGCTATCATTACAGTGCCCATCTCTTTTACCATCCACTATAAAATATTTCAATGCAATGTTCATTATTGGTATGAATGTTGATTTGATAATTATTGATATTTTAAATGTCATTTAATATTTTAAGGAAGAACATCTTAGACTATTTCTTCCAAATTTAATTTATATATTTATTTCTGGAGATTTCAATGTATTAATTACTTTAAAAGTTGCCCATTTTTCTACAATTAATAGCTCATTAAGAAATCAGTGTTGGTGGTTTTTAATATATAATAAATTAGGTGTCATACTTTGTGGTCTACATATTAATGGATTTAATTAGGCTAATATTAAAGAGATCAATTTTTCTCAAGATTCCACTAATTTTCAACATGAATATTTCATCCTTCACTCACAACATATTCAATCAAAGGAATGTGTTAACATAAATAAAGACATACCAATATTGCAAATGATGGATTCATACAAAATGAGAAGGCCATAAAAAATGTGATAGATAACTTATTCTTGGAAAGACTGATATCTACGTTCAATAGTTTAGATACATGAACATAATTGGAAACAAATTTATCTTGCATTAAAAAAATTGAGGAATAAACAATTTTAAATGTTTAATTTCAAAATTTTATTACAAATACAAAGGCACCAATACCAAAACATCCGTTGCAACCAATACCAGGTATATAGGATTTGTATTTTTTTCCAATCATGATTTATTTTTGAAAACTTACATCTTATAAATAGTTTAGTGTGTATCATTCATGGCATTAGATAAAAGTGATGAAAATATATTATTGTAAAATCAAATCAATGCACATAACACATTTCTTTTTTAAGAAGGTAAGATAAGATCATGCATTTCTTACAAGTCATCAAGTGTTTATATAATTTTTCATTTACAAACTATTTATAATACATATAAAATATTTATTCTTATACTTGATCTATTTACGTAATAATTAAAATAATTCACAACATAATGCTATAAATTCATGTCTCCAACAATATAACCCAAGACATAGATCTACAACTTGATGCATCCAAGAAAATAAAATGTTGTAAAATATATAATAAGAAACATTTTTTAGATACCAATATCAAAGAAATCTATGACAAGAATTATTAATTACTACTAGAATATTAAATAATACCTTGTAGATAATAAGGAATACAATATTCAACGAAGTAGTGCAAATGTACAATCTACAAAAAGGCTAATGAAAGGTGAATTATCCTTTCTCTGAATGTTTAATTATACATTTTAATATACTAGAAAATATAAATTATCTTTATTTTAAACGCTTGATCATGATTTATTTAAACATATTATAATTTATTTTTTATTTATGCATAATATATATCGACAGTCTATAATAAAATAAAATATAATGCATCATCTCGAGTATTGGAAGCATTAGCAAAATTCTTTGCCCCTATCCTATCCTTATCTTTTACACTCAGAACAAGAGATCCGTAATATATTCAAACATGCTCAACCATACTTTATAATATTTTATATGTTACATACCTTTTTAATTCCCTTAATTTCTACACCCAATAATGTATCATTTGCTATGCTTACATTATTTCTTGTTGGATTGGTTGAGATGTATAAGGAATTGTATTGAATGACATTATTTCTATTCAAACCTTGTTTTGAGTTTAATTAATGTCATTTAATATAAAATTGGATCACATGTACTAATTTTAAGATGAAATTATGATCATTCTCTTTGTAAATAGTTTTTACACCTCGTTTATGGTTATTAATTGAATGTATTTTTATATGGTTAGAAATATAAGGTTGGTGATTCATGTTGGTACCATTATTTAATATTGAGAAGTTGAGGTACCTCATTTTTTTTTTCATTTCAAGCATATAAAATGTCATATTGACTTCAAATTCTATTTAAGTGTCAAATTATATAACAATATTATTTGGAAAAAAAGAGGGTTCATTGTGTTATGAAATCACCATTTATTAATTTTTTCTTAATTTTTTTGGGTTTTATTGAATATACTTCCATTTTTCCATACCTTTATGTCAAAATATCTCAAAATAAAACTTATAAAATATATTTACAATTTATTCAAAACAATCATTTAAATTGTTTTTATGAGCCTCCATAAATAGTTTTAGGTATTATATCATGGTAAACACTAGGAATATGTTCCTCCAAACAACAATGTAGGTACCTCTGATTTTTTAGTTTAAATTTTTATCTTGTTAAGATATAAAAAACATATCTAAAGCCTCTAATTTTTTAATAAGATGGAATGATTAAATTAAATTATACTAAATTACATTTTAAATATATTAATGTTTCCCACATCTCATTAATAATGATGATTTACATTTTTTTCAAAAAGCCTTATCAAAAACATGAATTTCATGTTTATTAGTAGGTATTTATTTAAAATTAATGATCCAACAAACATCTAAAACATTTTTATAACATTTCCATTTTGTATTTCTTGAAATATGATTTTCTAAATAATTGATTTCTGTCTTAACAAATTACAAACATTTCAAAGGAGGCACTAAAACTAAATTCTATATAACTATTGATTTTAAGGTTGGATGACATTATTTTTTGTGCAAAAAATTAAATATATGCAAATATCTGTTAAAGGAAGAAAAACATTTTTATATTAGAAAATATGTCATACTACATACAAGAAGATTCCACATAAAATTTGAAGGCGGAATTGAAATATTTTTCTCATGTTGGCATTTCATCAATAATATAAGACAATCATTTGAGGATACTCATTAAAGCCATTGATTACACAACTTCATATTTCATGTTCATTTGAAAGAAAAATATTCTGAGCCCTTACATAGAAATATTAACAAATTGGATGAGGTTATTTTAAAAGAACCTTTGAAGATGATTTTTCAATTGCTAACATGGTGTTCATTGATTGTAATTCTCAAAAATGTTTGGTTATGAAACAAAAGTTTAAAATGATTTATGTTCAAGTAGATATAGTGGAAATGAAATTTAGAGATATGAGAAGGATTGGAGAATCAAAATGATGTCTATCAACACATTCTTGGGAGAAAGCATAAAATCTATGCCAAAAATAGTGAAACATTATTTAGGAAAGTTAGATATTAAAAATATGGTTATAACTTCACCAGATAATTATTTCAAGTGTATTTATTGAAAAGAAACTATCATTTTTAATAACATTATCATCATTTTATAGAAATCAATTTAATTTTTTTATAAAATATTAAACAATTTATTTCAAATTTATGGATTTGAGATTAGAAATACTTTGTTGTTTCTTTGTGAAATTTATTTTTAATAAGCCTAATTTATTTCAAATATTTTTCTTTAGCTTAAAATATTTATAAGCCCATATTGGTCTAAATTATTCCAAAAAAGTTCAGATAGAGTTGGGTGTTATTTATTTATACTAGAATCGACTTATTTATAGTTTGATGTTGTTATTTTATACTCAAACCTATATAATTATTATAAAATTCAATTCAAAGTATTTCCAGTTTATTTCAAATACACTTCAATTTATGTTAAATATAATCTAATTAATTTTAAAACATAATCAAATTTATTTCAAAAATATTGATTTTGCATTGGATATACATTACCCTCACTCCAAATTTATTTATTGTTCTCACTTTATTTATAATAAGTTTTGGTTATAAATTATTTATACTTATTACAAATACATAAGATAGATGTCATTTATTTATAATAAGTCAAACTAATTCTTAATGAAATCTAATTTATTTCTTATAGTTTTTTTAATATTCGACTACTACTAAGTCTATATTATTTTAAATAATTTGGACTTATTACCAATATATTAGATAGATGTGATTTATTTTTAATAAGTCCAAATAATTCATAATAAAGTATAATTTATTTAATATAGTATTTTAAAAATTTTACTACTAATAACTTCATATTATTTTAAATAATTTGGACTTGTTAAATATACATTATATATAGATGTGGTTTATCTATAATAAATCCAACTAATTATTGATAAATTCCAATTTATTTATGATAGTTTTTCAAAATTCAGATTGATACTAAGTTCATATTATCTAAAATATTTCTTTGAAGTATAAAATCAATGGAACAAGGGTCAAAATTCTAAATATTTAAAACTCTTTACAATATCAAGATGGAATAAAAAAGGACCCTGTTTAATCATAATCTCAGTGCATCTTATATGGTTAATGAGTAGAGAAGGAGTCAAAATTCCAAACATTCAAAACTCTTTAAAATATAAAAGTAGAATATAAAGGGAGCCTATTCAAATTCCTGTTAAATTATGGTATAAAGCTAAAATGGCAAACTATAGTATAAAAGTAGAATGTGAAATTATAATATCAAATGGTTGTTATAAAATTACATAGATAAAACCCAACATTCCCATATAAATTTATTAAATTCATGGGATATATTACTTACCTAGTTGGGATAAGCCTTAAACCAAGTATATTCTTTTTGAATGACTTGCCTAATCTTGATTGTAATGTGGTGACGATGAAGGATCCTACTAGTGGTATGAAGAGGGGTTCTAGACTTCAAGAATCTATGTTATTTGATAATTATGAGAGGTTAATTTCTTAAAAAATGTTAATTAACATTCATCCCCATGACTACATTGGTGGGGCCCATCAATGCCTTAATAATAATAGCTAACATTTTTTTACCATGGGTTGGGGTTAATGCAATTTAAAATGGATGCAATTAAGGCTAATGGAGAGGGAGAAAAATTATAATGAATGGAATCATCCCAATAAGTGGTCAACATCTAGCATGGTGGTCTATATGGATTGCTCCCACTAGTGATGCTCAATGTAAATTTACACTTTTCAATCAAATAAAAGAAATTAAAAAAATAGATATACATTTACCAATGTATTAATCCATTCATATTTAAAGAGATAAATATAGATAAGGTTTACAATTAAATAGGAAATATGTTAGGGATTCACTACATAGAAAGTAAGTTTAAAAATAAAAATATTAAGTTAAAATTAGGTAAAGATATTTACTAATTAATGTCAAGTAAAAAATAGTAAGAGGAAGAAGTTCATCTCATTGAAATAAAGATTACCAAGAAGTAAGATTTCTTAATAGAGGGTCTACTTCCACAAAACCATTCAAAGTATTGTAAATAAGACAATGAAAAATAACAATAAACATAAGGAGATAAAGAGCTAACACACCACTACCAACTATATTTAATGTCAGGGATGACTTTTGAAAAACCCCAACAATAAACTTGTAATAAAAAATCATACTCCAACCACTCTGTCAATTTTGATGGTAAGAGAAATGGTGGTTAGTAACCTTATAAAAACATGTTTGGGGGATTCTCCTCAGTAAAAATAACACTTTTATTTTAATTAAAATCATTTAAATGATGAAATTATATTTTAAAAAATCTTACTTACCCTAACTCACAAAGCTCTACTTTGACATCACTTTAAGAGATTTCTTTTGAGTGATTTTGGTCATACCTTGAGAAGGTTATCATGTGTGATACTTATCAAGGTATATATTGGAAGATACTTATATATTTCTCCCATTTCTTAAAATATAGATTTAAAATCTAAAGTTTACAATCATTTAGAATTGATGAAAGTGACAAGTTTTGAAAAGTATATGACTAAGATGAAATAGATTTATAGGAGATAGAATGATGGTATTATTGTTTACATTTTTTTGGTGATGGTTTTGAGGCCCAACTTATCTCTTACGAGTTAGCATGAGAGGTATATCTCTACTAAAATGTTGAGAGGTATTTTATGGAGATAAATTTTACGTCTAAGATATATATTTAGTGACAACTTTATACTATCACTTGCATGTTACTTTGCTAAATGTCTTTATTTTTTATAAAATTAAGATATAATATGTTGTATTTTAACACATTTGAGTGTGATTTAATAAGGTGATTTTTTAAAATGTATAATTTTAGGTAGGATATATCTCCTTGGAGATACGATGAAGGTACTACTTTTTACTATTTAATAGGTATAAATTTATCGATCGATGTGTGTATTTAAATATACTATAAGAGGTATTTTTTAGGTGATATGTTGAAGGGATTTATAGTAACTTCAATGTGATTCCTAAGATATGTATTCAAGACACTACTATGTCCTTGAAGGCATATCCTAATACATACCTTGAAGGATACACTTGAAGGTATTACAAGACCCTTGAAGGTATATTAAGGTGTCTCCTAGGAAATACCCTTAAGGGCCTTTTAATACCTCTAAGGAACATCTTAATGGAATGTTTTATGTCAATGTATGTGCTAACATACCTTAAATGTCCTTGTATTAGCTTTGAGGTATTTCCTAAGAGATACCTTAAAGGTATTACAAAGCCCTTGAAGCTATTTAGTAGTATATACATTGAAGGGCCTTGTATTACCTTCAAGGGTACACTTAAAGGTATTACAAGTCTCCCTTCAAGGTATATAAAGGTATGTCCTAGGAGATAACCTTGAAGGACTTGTAGTAAGGTATGTCCTTAAGGTATCTCCTAAAGAATTTCAAGGTATCCTATAAGAGATAACTTGAAGGGCTTTGTCATACCTTCAAGGGTACCTTGAAGGTATCTTGTAAGAGATACCTTCAAGTTAACCTTGAAAGTATTATAATACTTTTAAGGTTAAATTGAAGGTATCTCCTAAAATATATATTCAAGGTACCCCTCACGGTATTAGAAAGCCCTTCAAAGTATTTCCTATGAGATACCTTAATGTGCCTTGTAGTAATTTTAAGGGTATGTCAAGGATATTTTGAAGGGCATTGGATCTCTAATGCTATGAAATTTGGGGAATCCATAAATAGAAAAATGAACATCATGTCATGTGTCTCTTTGTGATGCCATACACTCTAAATACCTAAAAAATTTTGATTTTAAAAATTTTCTAATGGGACTTAAGATGCATCATGTATGTTTCTTATTTATCCATAAACTACCATATTTGTATCTCTTCAAAAACCTTAGGAATGGATAAATACACTATGTTTCAGGACCTTATCCTTTCCACTTTATTTTGTATTGGATTATTCGGTCATTGAGATACCATAATACAAGCTAGGACACTTACTGGTACTCTAAGAGAATTGTGGGAAGCCTGATAACCTACGATAAAACATTATGTGATCTATGAAGTATTGAGGAAAATATATGTGAAATTTTTCCAATATTTGTGTGAAAGCAAATATTAAGTGATATCTCAAACTTTTAGCTATTTATTTTGGTCTTGATATGAAGCCCCACATAGTCATATCATATAATATTTATAGGAATAATGCATGATCCTCACAAAGACACTAATGAACATCTCGAATGAGAGGATCATGAATGAATAGAACCAAAAATTACATTCCATGTATCACAATTAGGAGATACCCAAATGAAAACTGAGATTAGACACCTAGAAATAACCATTAATTATCTCTAATTAGCAACAATAAGTTAAGGAATCTAAATACCTCAAGTATGAACAAGATGTTAAAAATTCAATGGAAGTAAATTGATCAAGATAATATTCTTGGTATAGTTGGTATAATAACACCATAACTAGATTCCACAAATACAAAAACACCAACAATAAATATAGTATTAAGGTTGAATAATAATTAAAAGATCATAACAATTTACATTTGCTATAGCACTAAACTAGAAGAAGTTTAGTAGTCACACCAACCAAATACTATAAATTTGATACTAGAGTATCCACTATTAAATATTGAAGAATAAATTTCACATGGAGATGATCCATTCACACTAAGTACTGAAGTATTACCCACTTTATTCAATCACTGCTCACATCCTAATCCCTTATTAGAACATGAAAAGCTCTAAACTTCCTTCATAATTAGTTATGCATTTAGTATAGCATAAGTTATCTAACATCTTTTCAAAGCATTAGAATTAAAACCTCAAAATAGTATGTTAAACATCAACATAATATACCTATAATTGTAAATGAATATAATCTTTATTCCCATCCAACAAGGTTATCATTCTATGAAGATCCAAGGAAGATTATTGTGAATTTTTTTAAGAGTGGTCTAACAAGCTCAATTTGAATTAGTTTGGGTTAACTTATATCTATTGATAGACCCATAGAAAGGGCTAGTGGCATTGTACATAAGGGAATAATTATACGATAATATAGGTATTAATTTATAAGCAAAACAACCATTCAATGGGAAAATCAATTTGTAATAATAATGTAATATAAATGGAAACAAAAGATTTATATTTATCATCACAAATTCCATCTTGGATTATTATCGGTGAGCACAACACTCTAAATAGGTAACAAAGATAACCAGATAATCATTTTCACAAAATTAAAGGCCAATATGTAACATAGCACATGTGTTATTAGACTGAACTCATCCATAAAACCTCTCACACTAATTCTTACGTGAGTTGAATAACAACTCACTTTATAACAATATTATAATCATGTTAAGATTAATTCCTATCATCCCCCAGTTCTCACATGGGATGAGGAATTGGACACCTAAAATATAAAAATAAATTCAATTAACTAAATTACATATATATATATATATATATATATATATATATATATATATATATATATATATATATATATATACATTCTAAACAAAAAGTAACAATAAAAATGATTTAAAAGAATAAACTATCAACAAATAAAATTTAATAAAAAAAAATACTTGACTTTATACCTAGACCATTAAAATAGACTCGATCAATATAAATCTAAATCTAAACATATAAAATATAAACAATAAATTTAAACAAATACTAAGCGCTCAAATAAATATAAACTACTTAAAAATACTAAACAAGAATTAAATAATCATAAAATAACTGACATTATAAGAAATTAAACTTATAGACTAAAGACAATGGACCAATTTTAAAAAAATAATCGACTTATACTAAGTATGACGCATCTAAACATGACTCTTCCCAAATTTAAATAGAACTATTTAATAAAATCAACTCATAAACCTAAAATGGATTTAGCAAACCAAAAAGATAAACATTAAACCCTAAAAAGGAGACTCTTTTATTGCCGTCAGAAGTGCAAATGGTGTTTAGACATTTTCAAGTACTCTGCCTTGAGACAAGTCTGATTTCTATTGTGGATGAAAAACTACAACCTTTTTGAATAGTCGAGCGGTGAGGATTTGATTCCATTGACTCTATCGAGTTGGATATCTTTACCGCATGAGTATTTTCAAGGTACTGAACAGGGATCCGTACAACATATGAACATATCTTGATGTAGAGCCAACTAGATTTGATCCACAGTTACTAGTCATCTTGGGAGATTTTGATAGCAATAACCGTGTGGATCACAAGATGTGGAGTTGCTTGGCAGACACGTCAAGGTGAATGCCCACAATGTTGAATCTGCAAGGAAACTAATTGAGATTGCAACGAAGGAAGAGATGTAGATTAGATCAGCTCGCAAATAAGAGAATGATCGATGATAAGGAGAAATCTAATGCAAATCAATCATGGCCAATGCGAATATGATGAAGTCAAACCCTCCAATGTAGATCTAAAACATGTAAATCCTCATGCACAGATCTAATATGATGATAGACCAATGCAACGCAGAGATATATTCCCTTAAATATGTATTTAATTTTAATTTTAATTTTTATTTACAAAACAGAATCGGCAAGCCCGAATGCAAACAGAAAATGAGTTGTACGGACTGCAAACCTTATTAATATTACAAATCCTCTTTAATTCCATTAGACATCTAAGGAAGAGACATTGAAAACAACACGTAGTTTGTACTGCTGCTTTAAAGTCAAATTAGATGAACGATGGATGGCCTTTCGAATGGAGAGACTTTAGCATGTGGTCTTCACTACTTTGTCTCAATATGCCTAAGCCAAAGAGGTCCAGAGAGGTCCAAGAAGCTGCTCTAATACCATTGATGGGAAATACCCCATTAATGGAGAAGAGTCAAAGGCTTTGTTATTTGCAGAGCACACCAAATTGTCGATTAATTTCAAAAAATTATATTTTGATATAATAATTATATATATATATATATATATATATATATATATATATATAATTTATATTCAAACTACTCTCACTGAAATAGGATGGTTGTTCTAACAACCAAGATTCTCTTCTATCATCATCCCTAAAATCTCTCACACTAATTCCTATGTGAGTTGAATAACAGCTCACTTTATAAAAACATTAAAATCATGTTAGGACTAATTCCTAACACACTCAAGTAGCAAATGGAAGGTCCTAATTTCGAGTCCTAGCTAGTCCGTATGAGTTGTAGCTCATACACACACACACACACACACACACACACACACACACACACATTTTGAACTTAATCTAAAATCTATATTAAAATTGACACAACTATAATGAATAATAGCATTATTAAAAATATTTATATATATGCTATCATTGGGATCTATATCTATTATATCAACATGAGCTTAAAACTAGCTATGCAAATTCCTCTCTAGTCCACATTACTAAAGTTAAATCCATTTCCAATACATCAAGATCAAAAAGATAAAAATAATTCATGATAACTTAATAACTCATAGAATGAATTTAAGTAGTCTCATAATTCTTATAGATGTATCATTTTTTACAAAAGGTAAATCATCTATGAATATATATTATAAACCTCAAAAAGAAATATGATAATGTATACTAAAAAGTCTCATGAAAAATAACATTAACAATGCACTTAACAACCATGTGATGGTCTAATACAACAAGGAACATTTGAAAATATCATAAAGTTAACAATTCCATCACTTTTTTCTCTATTGAGTACAATAATCCTGTTAGTGTAAATGGTTAGATATGTTAGAACTACTACATTATTTTTAGTTATTTTTCTTATAACTCCCCAAATCCTATAAACCTATCACCTATTTTCTATTACATCTCTCATGTATATATTTTTCTTCATATTTGTAAATAAATCAATAGGCTGATTTGTTTGATCTCAATATGGTATCAAAGAATTACCTAGGCAAATCCGTAAAAGGAGAACATTGACCAAGTAAGAGTCCATCAACATAGTAATCAGTCAAGCCTTAGCAAGGAACCATGCTTGGAGACTAGCTTAGAATTAGTAACATGTAATGTTACAGTTAGAAGCAATCAACATCAAAAATTGTTGATTGAAGCCTTCTTGAGTGTCAAGTCTAATGACTCATGAAGTGCAATGAATTTAGAGCATAAAGCCTTGACACCTAGAACTTACTAAAAATCCCTTGAAAGGAGATTACTATTGGATGAATTACCTATTCGATGCCAAGCCTATGGTGACCTAAACCAAAAGACCCATGAAGTAAGGAAGTGAAGTTAGACACCAAGCTTGAACTGGAACATTGATCGAGCAAACTTTGACATGTATAATGCATAGTAGAAACATGATCTATAGAAGATAAAGAGTAGATGTGGCCATATAAGTTTGAGTGAGCCTTTGTCTTCATTTGCATCAATGTGTTAGAATGCAAAAAAATCTTGGTCGATATCAAGCCAAGAAAATTGAAGATTTTTAACTCTTATCCTGGAAGGAACAATAGTTTGCAAGCTTGTTAAACACTAAAAGAGTAAGGAGGAAACCAAAGGGAGATAAGCATGGAATTCCAAAGCTAGATATTACTATGCTAAAAAGAGACCAAAAATATTGGACAAGATATAGAGATGGCCAATGCCATTAAGTGAAATAAGAAGGTAGCATTTATAAAAGGTACATATTTTTAATACAAAATTTGGAAGAAATAAATATTACCATTTTAGCTTTCTAAAATTTTGTAAAAAGTAAAAAAAAATAAAAGACGTCTGCACTAGAATTGCTTTTGTTTAAAGCCTAACTTCTCAAAGGGCCAAACTATGCCACCTTAAAAATGAAGATATGAACCATCCTTTAGTTTAAAATACTATTGAGCATGATAACAGGGACCATGTAGGTTCCTACTAATCCCAATGCAGTCACAAAATATGAAATTATGAATGTCAAAGCCTTGATGCTGATTATGTTAAGTAGCACAGATCATGTGTAGTCGTATATTAGGGATACAAATAGAGTAAAGATAATGTGGAATAAATTAGTAACAGTGAGAGAATGTTAGATTGTAAACCTCTTTAACCACCAATGGAGAAAATTTTAAAAATTTCTTGATTCCAAGACTCATGTCAAGTGGATGCAACTCTCTACAAATAGTGTGTTGGGAGTCTCATATTCTTGATGTACGCCAAACCAAAAATATGTTTTGCTATGATCTATCTCTTCAAATTCATAAAGGAGCCAAAGAAATGTCATTGGGTTGAAAAAAAATCATGTTTTGAGATATGTTTGATGTACACTTGAGTATGGTCTAGAATAAAGAAGAATACTAAATTTTTCTTGTAGGGATACATTGACTCTAACTACACCATATCTATTGATGATAGAAAGTTAATGTCAGGATACATATTTCACCTAGGATCTAGACCAATCTTATGGATCAGTAAGAAGCAAATTGTTGTTTCTCTCACATCCACTAAGGTAGAGTATTGCGCCACACATGGAGCTGTGTGTGGGGCAATATGGTTACATCACATTTTTGCTGATATGGGCATTCGTGAAGAAATGACACCTATCCTTCATTGAGATAATCAGGGTGTGTTGAAGCTTTTAGAGAATCTTATTTTTCATGATATAATTAATCACATTGAGTTTAAACGTCACTACATTCGAGAGCAATTCTTAAACCACCACATCCACCTCTAATACTACCCAACATATGCACAAATAGTTGATATACTCAAAAAATCCCTTGGGAAGTTGAAATTTGTGTTGTTTAGAGGGTACATTTGTAAAAATAATGTAATAAAGGAGGATGTTAGTATAGATGGTTAGATCTACTAAAATTACTACATTTTTTAGTTGCTATTTTGTAACTCCCTAGATCCTATGGACCTCTCACCTATTTTCTGTTGCATCTCTGATGTATATATTATGCTCTATATTTGTGAATAAATCAATAAGTTCATTTGTTTGATCTCAAATCCAAGGCAGAAGATATATATATACACATATATATACATATACATACATACATACATACATACATACATATATATATATATATATATATATATATATATATATATATATATATATATATATATATATATATATATATACCCTAGGTGATTAATGCATTTAAATGCATTGCATAGAATTTAAAATCTTGTTCACTAACACTAGTATTTTATGACAATGATCCCACCTAATAAAAAAACTTAGTTTCCTTTCCACTCATAGGATTATGTGTAAGAATAACAGGGTAATAGTAAGATTTTCAAAACAATGATCCAATTGTTAAAAAAAATGGTTCATTCATCTCTAAAAAATTCAATAACTGATAAAAATCAAATTTCATATTTAAACTGATAGCCATGAGATCAGGATTTGAATTGCACTACAAGATGATTTGAAATCATATTTTTCATTCTTATTTTCAAAACAGTTTGGGGATACATCTAACATATCATACTAAAAATAAAACAAACTGACATGACTAGTAATAGAAAACATGGTACTTTAACCTAGGTTTGAGGTTCAAATAAATCATTTAAAAAGTAATACATAAATAACAAAATTTCCCCCTTTTTTTTTTTAAAAAAAATTAAAATTACCGTCACAATTGTATAAAACATCCAACTTACTAAGTAAATTTCTAATGCTTTAATAACCCAATGATAGCATAAACATACAATAAGGTGGTTTCGTTTATCATTTAGGAAAAAAATATCATAAACATATTGATTTTGAGGGTTAGACATTATTTTACTTTCTAAAAGTTGTAATTTTCAATGTGAGCAAATATATCACACCAGAATAGTCCATCCACACAATTACCTAGATTTACCATAAGATCAATGCAATAAAATTGCCAAATAATGGTAAACAATATTCATACCAAGTGTGCAGTACCATTATTGATAGCATAGATAATTTTAGATTAGCGAATAGGATATATATATATATATATATATATATATATATATATATATATATATATATATATATATATATATATATATGCTTTAGATAAAATCATTTTAGTTATACGATCTTTCTAGACTCCTCCCTTCTAACGAGTCTCTTACCATATTTTTGGTAATTGGTTGTGTATATATTCTGATCTTCGGTTCACGAATAAATAAATCCAGTTTGATATTAATTCTAGTATCAAAACCTTAGAAAGAGCAGCAACGTCTGGAGTGAGCTGAGAAGCCTGATCATTGACTACACAAAGCTCGGTATAGTGACATGGAAGAGCTTTCATTTGCGTATTCAAAAGATTTTGAAGCCAAACGATCGGAGGCGTTAGAGTAAGATCTATCACGTGGAAGTCCAGCTTGGAAAAACAATGGGAGAAAGTGCAAACTTGCAACGCGTGACATTGGCAGACAACATACAATGACTAGCGTTGTCATTGAAACCTGCGACCTGCCTATATACAGTGAAGAAAGCATTGAAAGACTAATTGAAAGGTATTCAACAACTGCAGACCTATAACGCAGGCATAATCGACTCCTCTCACACAGTAGACATAGAAGGCCAATGCCATAAAGAGGAAAAAGGTGAAAGATAGTCTATAAGATAGGGACGGAGACCTGAACCAAGGTGGACGCATTTATCCTATTTGGTAAAACCATTGGCGTCGAAGGTGTGAAAAGATAGTGCTCAAGTGCTAGCAAGGCAGCCGATTTGACATACTGGGAGTCCACGATGCGCATGATCACCGATGTGTCGAAGTCGAATAAGATCATGGTGGAAAAATCAATGGTGTCTATTAAGATGGAAGAGGCGATTGAAAAGAAGAATGCTACATTTGAATAAGGTACATCTTTCTAATTCAAAATTTCAAAGCAATAAATCTTACTTTTTTAACTTTCCAAAATTTTGTGAAAATAGAAAAAAAAATTAAAATATCTCTGCTCCAAAATTACTTCTCTCTAATGCCCACCTTCTCAAAGGGTGAAACTATGCCACCTAGAAAATGAAGATACATACCATCCTTTAGTTTGAAGGACTATGGGGTATCGTGATAGCGACTATGCAAGTTCTTACTGATCCAGATGCCCTCACAAAATATGAAATGGCTAATGCTAATGCCTTGATGATGATTATGTTAAGCATCATTGATGATGTGCAGTCATATGTCAATGATGCCAAAAGAGAAAAGACAACATAGGATAAATTAGAAACTGTTTATGAGGTGAAAAATAAGACTAAGATCCTATATCTATAGTCAAGACTTCACACACTCAAGATGGAGTCCAACGAGAAAGTCCAGGAATTCTTACGTTGAGTGATTGAGCTGTGAATGGAGTTGTTAGCACTCAGTGAGATGGTAGATGATCAAATCTTGACCCAGATCACCTTGAGAGCACTCTCTTCTCGATTTCGAATGTTCATCACGACACTAAATGTCTCCAAACAAACAATATCATTCTAAGAGCTCGTGAAGCTATTGTAGCAAGAAAAAACCATCAACTTAGTCTAGGATGAGTTGTAAGACAAAGATCATATATCGAAGTACCAAAGAGGCCAAAAGTCTCGCAAGGGACCTCCAAAAATGAAACCATAGAAACAACTATCTTGACATCAAAAATCATAAAAGTTGAAGAGGTGGTGTCACATCTATCGAATCAACACTCATGACACAAACAACTACTAGTATAATGGCCTAAAACAAGGTTCTTATAGTAATAAAAGCACATCAAGATGTGATGATTATCAAAAATTTAAAATATGACCCCACTGGCGGATGTAGAAGGGACATCTCACAAATCAATAAGATGATGGATTTGATGAAGAGGCACTTGAAGAAGATAAGAAATTAGTGCTAATCTCCCAGACCTTGCAACCCAGAAGGAATATCTGGTTCATAGACTCAGGTGCCACTAAACACACATCAGGTAATAGGAAGCTATTTGATTCACTGATAAACCAATCCACTGGAGATCATATTAGGATCACTGATGATAAGGATTATGTTGCAAAACTAATAGGCCAAGTCACCATTCCTCTTAGAACATAAAAGTATACACTCACAAAGGTACTATATATTCATGGATTGACATGCAATCTCTTATCAGTCAATCAACTTTTGAATCATCATTTGAAGGTGGAGTTTCTTGTGGAAAATGGCATCAAAACATGTTTGATCTTATGAAATGGTATGATTATTTCTAGAGCATTTTTGAAAGATAAATTATTTTCTTTAGATGTTGTTTCATCTTTTTTCAGTCGTTCTATCTCCCTCTATGGTAGAATCTACCACTTTATGGCACTATCATTATGGTCACCTATCTACTAGATATTTGTACTAGCTAATTTCAAAAGGGATCATACAACGACTTCCCAAGTTATCTAGTTCCTTTCCCATTTGCCTTGGATGTCTTGTAGGTAAATAACATAGGGATGCATTCAAGACAAGCTCCTTTCATGCCAATAAACATTTGGAGGTTATTCATACTGATCAAAATGGACCTTCACCTACTTCATTTTCATGTTACAAGTACTTCCAACTATTCATGGATGACTACTCTCAAAAAATATGGGTGTTTTTCTTGAAGAAGAAGAGTGAGGCCCTTCGTCATTTCTAGGGCTTTTATCAGTAGGTTATGAAGGAGAATGGATAACCTCTTCTTCACCTCTACTCAGAGCAAGGGGAGAATTCACATTGAAAAGTTCTTGACATTCCTAAGCCAACAAAGATTCAAAAAAAAATTAATTTCTCCCTACACACCCCAGTAGAATGGCATTATTGAGTGACATAATCACACAGTGATGGAAATGGCTCACTGTATGTTATCAACAACAAAGCTGAAGAAATCATATTAGGCAAATGTAGTCTAGATAGCTATTTATCCTCTCAATAGGGCTTCAATGAATATTTTGAAGGATAAAATGTTGGAAGATGTATGGATTGGTAAAAACCCATCAATTTATCATCTACTAGTGTTCAGTTGCATAATATATATGCATATCCTAGCTCAAAAGTGGAAGAAACTTGAGTCAGAGACACTCCCATGCATTCTATTGGGCTATAACACTACCATGAAATCTTACCATCTCAAGTATCCTGAGATGAATAAAATATATGAAAGTAGAGATATGGTTTTTTGATGAGTCATGCTTTCACTCAGTAATGTAGATAGAAGAATCAACACCAACCACCTCTCACCAATTACTCTCTAGGTCAGATGATGAGGAGACCTCTCAAAGAGAAGATGAGCTGAAAGGGGATCTATATGTTGATCTTAGAGAATTACAACATCCACCAGGTAGTTCTTCGCATCAACAAAGTAGTTCACATTAGCAATAGAGTTCCCGTCCAATGTGGGTACGAAGCACCATGAAAGATTCCCATGTGAAAACTCTCAAGAATAATTCATTCAGATTTAGAATGAGTATTCAGACAAGAAATGAGGTAAATTTTTAACTCATGAGTACAGTAGTTGATAGCTTTGAACTTGATAATGCTCAAGAAGTACGAAGTCAATCATAGTGGAAGAAAGCAATGGATGTTGAATATGACTCACTCATGCAGAACCTAACTTAGAAATTTGTCAATCTACCTATAGGAAAGAAACCCATAGGTTGTAAATGGGTTTTCCAAACTAAATATAAGGTAGATTGATCGATTGATAAGAATAAAGCATAATTTGTAGCAAATGGATATGCTTAGAAAGAAGGCATTGGCTATGAAAAGACCTTTCGAAATGTCACAGAATAAAATGCAATATTTTATTGAATGAGAGGAGGCATATATATACAAAGATATGGCTGTTACAAAACTTGTAACTACCAATCCATTGCCTAACTACTATGCCATCACTATCACACCTAAGCTCCTATAACTAGCTATAATAAATCATTGTATTGCTAGGTTAACTAAACTTAGAAATGTAATATAAATATATACTAATAATCACTAATCTATGATCTATAATTACATTAACTAAACAATGAAATATGTCAAGTTACACCAACATTCTCCCATTTATTACATTGTTTTCACAAACATCATATTTCATAATACTGGTCCCCCCTTTATTTCAAACACTGTAAACATGTTTTTACACTTCCCATGTAGTGCATGCCATCTTTGTGGGTTTTTGGTCTTGGTGGCACCTTTTTCTTTCCTGGTAGGATTACCACAAACTTGGAAGTGACAAGTGTACATCTCTCTGCAAACACTTTCGGTGGTGTCTAGGATTACTACAAACCCATATGGTTTTCTGCTACAAGTTGACCATAAACCTAGAGGGTGAAGGTGGTCTATACTATTTTATACACTTTCGTGGTTTATTTGATTTTCATAAACCCTTTTCCAAGAACCAAGCACTACTTTAGTATTTTTGTTCCATAGAACATTCTTCATCAAGAGGTACCAAACTGAAAAATAATGCTTAGTATTTTATTGAAAAATACATTTCATAATAAAAACAAACACACCAAAAATTGTCACCATAGCAATGATGCAACCCCATCGTAGGTGACTCACGAGAGGACATCAATTATCCTCTAGCTTCCAGTAAATGAAGCTGCTTCACTCAACAAATATGACTTTGAATATCAACCCTTACATGTCATTTTTTAGGACAAAACTCTCCCACTGACACATACAACTCAAGACATTGGGTATGCTTGATACTGTATATGTACAAGAAATTTTTTACTTTTGACAATATCGACAATAAGCCCAAGCTAATATTAACTTTAGACAACATGACTTTTTTTTTTTTTTAAAATGACTCATAAATTTAACATATCTTAAAACTGACTTTTTGACACTTTTTAAATTTTGGACTCTTTTATGAAACATTAAATGTAAACACAATTAAAATACTTTGAATATACTCTTTAAGAGACAAAATGACTCTATTTAATACCCCAAAAAAAACTTCTAAACTGTTACAACCTTAAAATTTGCGTATACCGAATACATCAAAACTATAAACTAACCAATATGAAGCTTCTGCTTGTATGGTAACATGCATAGCAGATAGGATAGCATGAAAGACATTTGCTTTGTTGAAACGGCAAGCAGAATCAATGCATTGCCTATGTCAATTTGCAATGTTTTCTTCAATCCAAAAATCTGCAGGCAACATGTCAAGGAGGAGATATTCCCATTGGTTCTCATACGATTTGTTGGTGTCATGAACAATATGGAAGCTGGTTTGGAAGACTTTTTCACCGTCAGATGAAGACAAGTATGCAGGCTGAGCTCATATACAAAAGCCATTTAAAATCAAATCTAGGTAGGCAGACTTCAACAAAACAATATTATGCAAATTTAGTCGATCCGACATTTTTTCAAAATCATCAACCTCTTTAAGATCAAATGATACCAAAAATGTCAATGGAATCTCTACAATTTTGGCGAACTACAGATCTAATCTGACTATCAATAATACGCACAGTTGTACAGTATATGACATTGATCAGCTGATTTAATTTGATCGTGGAACTTGAATGCGACAATAGATTAATCTAAAATGGCCGTAGACCTGCAAGATGCCTTCAAGATTAGATAGAAACTTAGCATAAAAATCATTTTAATCTATACAAAGTTGAACAGTCTAAATTATTG
Source organism: Torreya grandis (assembly GCA_037957365.1). Taxonomy (NCBI): domain Eukaryota; kingdom Viridiplantae; phylum Streptophyta; class Pinopsida; order Cupressales; family Taxaceae; genus Torreya; species Torreya grandis. The sequence continues at coordinate 343,312 of JARHVA010006730.1, read as the reverse complement.
ACTTACGGGTCTCAACGGCTACTGCACCATTTGCTTCTTCAGCGTCGACTCTCACGGTTCTTCCTAGAATCTGCGTGACAGGTCTGTGCAAGTGAGAGTCATTAGAAATAACATAGATCTAGTCATTTCCCTTAAAGATGGCTGATCAAAAACACATTAGGAAAGAATAGACTCGAAATCAAATCAATCAAAGTGTAGCCCAAGTGCGTAGCAGTCCGAAACAAATTCTGATAGAATCAAGAAAACAAATCTATGTGGAGAACGCTAACATTTTTGCATTCTGAAGGAACAACAAACAAGAGTATAGGCACCTTGAATATGTCAGAGTCCCGTTATGATCCATGATTTAGTCTATGATGAAGTATGTGCTTCAGCGAATCATGTTTACCGGGGATGAAGTCGAACAACTCCTCTTATTAGGCAGAGATGAATTCTCACAAAAATACTAACATAGAAGAATTCTCACCAAAAAAACTAAACACAAACACTTCCGCTGCCTGATCTTCTTTTCATATTCAGAGGCAAAGCAAATTAAACAGCTCCTCACAACATTCAGGATCCCATTATGAATCGCTTTGTTACCAAATTATTGCACTGTTAGAATCAAGAGAGCATACAAAATACAAGAACTCAAACAAATAAATAAGAACTCAACCCAATTGCTACAGCAATTTCTTGAAAGAAAAAGATTTTATTGATCTTCAATTTTCCTTGCTTACAATGTGCACCCACAGGGTCTTTAAATAGATTTGAATCCAAACAATAATTAGAAAAACAAACTCAAGACTAATTTTAGTCTTTACATGCAAACTAACTCTCTAACAAATTTTCAAATAGTTTAACTAATTGTTTGTTAACTAACTGAATGTAAACTAATTGATTGCTCAACTGCAGCTAACTGCTTGCATGCATGAGGAGTGGAGAAATTAACTCCAGTTCAACTTAACTTTCTAACACTCTCCCTTAATTTCTACCACTTACAATTTTAGCATTTACAATGCCTAAATTTTGTCTCAAATAATCAAAGGTCTCTTTTGCTAATGCCTTTTGCTAATGCCTTTGTAAATATATCTACCAATTGATCTTCAGATCTGCAAAAGTCCAGATGGATTTCTCCATTGTTCACTAACTCTATGATAAAGTGAAATCTTGTATCTATGTGCTTGCTCCTCTTGTGAAACACATGATTTTTGATAAAGCGATTACTGATTTGTTATCACAGAAGATTGGTGTTGACTCCTTTTGTGCTTGTAATAAATCTTTCAATATTCTTCTCATCCAAGTTGCTTGACATGTTGCTGATGTGGCTGCAACATACTCTGCTTCAGCTGATGAAAGTGTCACTATAGGCTACTTTTTGGATGCCCATGTGACCACAACTGTGCCTAAAAGAAAGGCATGTCCAGAAGTACTCTTCCTATCATCAACACTACCTGCAAAATCACTATCTATAAAACCAATCAAACTAAAATCTTTAGTTGTGAAATATAAAATTTCATATTCTGTAGTTCCTGCCACATATCTCAATATCTTTTTTCCAACTTGCCAATGCGAGTTTTTTGGTGACTCCATGAATCTTGAGATTAAACTAACCCCATAACTGATATTTGGTCTAGTAGTTGTAAGATACATCAAACTGCCAACTAGTCTTTTAAATATTGTAGAATCAACATTGGATCCTGTCTTCTTTGCTAAGTTTGGTCCTTGTAGCAACTGGTGTAGGTGTTGGTTTACAATTCAGCATCTTAAAACTCCTTAACACATCATTTGCATATTTAGTTTGATAGATAAAAATTTCTTTCTCTGATTGTACAACTTCTATTCTCAAAAAATACTTCATTAATTCCAAATCTATCATTTCAAATTCTTTCTTCATTGCTGATTTAAAAGTGTCTACAGACAAATTTCAAGTAAAAATCAAATCATCAACATATAAACACACAATCAAAATATGACCTTCTTTGTTGATTTTTGTATACAAAGTAGGCTCAATATCGCTTCTACTAAATCCTTTGTTTATCATATAAGAATCAATCCTACTATACCATGCTCTTGGTGCTTGCTCGAGACCATAAAGAGCCTTCTTCAATCTATAAACCTTTTTTTCATGTCCTTGTACTTCATAACCTGTGGGCTGTTTCACATATACTTCTTCATCTAGAAAACCATTCAAGAGTGCTGATTTTACATCCATTTGATATACATACCAAATATTTTGTGCAGCTATAGATAATACCATTCTAAACAGTATCCAATCTAGCAACTGGTGCAAATGTTTCATTATAGTCAACTCCATGTTCTTGTGCAAAACCTTTTGCAACTAACCTTGCCTTATGCTTTTCTACATTTCTATCTGCATCAAATTTAGTCTTATAAATCCATTTGACTCCAAGACAATCCTTACCTTTACGTAAAATAGTTAAATCCCATATTTTATTTCTTTCAATAGCATTCATCTCTTTATCCATTGCTTTTATCCAATGTTCCTCATTAATTACTTCTTCATAATACATATGATCATGAGTGAAAAGGGCAAAATTTGAAACCAAATCTAATTTCTCTTCTTCTTGATTATAAATCTCACTCAAACTTCTCATTTCCTTACCTTTAATTCTTGATCTTAAAGTAGCAAGAGTTAGATCTGATTCATCACTTACTTGTGAATTTGGAGTAGGGTGAAATGCATGACTAGATGATTCACCTTGTTCAAACCTTCTAGGTGTCCTTATTGGAGTGCTTGTTCCTCCTTGTGGAGAGGATTGTCCACCTTGCAAATTTTGTTCTTCAGAAACTTCTTCTTCAATTTGTAGAATTGGTGCTCCAACTACGATGGTGATACCATCCCATGCTTCTACTTCCTTAAATTCAACATCTCTGCTAATAATCACTTGCTTTGAAATTAGGTTATACAACTTATAAGCTTTTGATTCTTTAGAATAGCCAATAAAAATGCATTTCTCACCTCTATCATCAAGCTTTCTTATCAATTTAGATGGTATAAGAGAATATGCAACACAACCAAAAATTATGAAATGATATACACTATATTTCTTACCACTCCACGCTTCTTGTGGAACTCGATCTCTGACACTCTTTATTGGGCTCCTATTCAGAATATACACTGCACATGCTACTATTTCTGCCTAATATTCATTTGACAAGTGTTTATCTTTCAACATGCTTCTTGCCATTTCCATTATTGTTTTATTCTTTCTTTCTGCTACACCATTTTGCTGTGGTGTGTACCTTGTAGTCAATTGCCTTTTGATTCCATGATATCTGCAAAAATCTTGAAATACATTAGACATATATTCACCATCTCTATCTAATCTAAGTACCTTGATATAACGGCCACTCTACTTTTCAACCATTGCCTTGAATTCTTTAAACTTTCTAAATGCTTCAGACTTATTTTTGAAAAAGTATATCCAAGTCTTTCTGATAAAGTCATAAACGAAGGTTAGAAAATAAGTACTACCTCCAAATGATGGAGTTTTCATTGGTCCAAATAAATAACTAAGGACTAACTCCAATATTACCTTAGCTCTATATGAGCCTCCTACTGGAAAGCTCTCTCTATGCTATTTTTCTAGAATACAACTATCACATGAATTTCCTGGCTGTTGTATTCGTGGTAAACCCTTCACCATATTTTTCTTCTATAACAAATTTAAACCTCCAAAATGTAAATGTCCATACCTTAAGTGCCATAGCCACGAATTGATCTAGATTCATGTTTTTGAAGTGGGCTTCCTCTTCTCCTTGGATGCACTGAATATGAAGAGGGAACATTCGATTGTTGGTCATCTCTAATTTTTCTATCAACCTGTCACTTGGAAACTTGTCCAATATTGTGCAAACATTATCCATAAATGATACTCTGTAACCTTTCTACACTAACTGACCAACACTCAAAAGATTTTGCTTTAGTCTAGGTACAAAATAAACATTAGGTATAAACCTTATTTCACCATTCTTGGCCAAAACATTTATTACACCTTTACCCATGACATCTACTGTGATATCATTTCCTAATTTCACTTTTGATTTTATAGAATCATCAAGACTAGCAAAAAAATCTTTATTCCCTATCATATGATTACTGCATCCACTATCTAAGAACCAAATATCTCTAGCTTTTTCTTGAGTAACATTACAAGTAAGAAAAATGCTTCCAAGATTAGAACTAGATTCACTTGGATTAGAACTAGATTCACCTATGTAATTAGCATTCTACTTGTACACATATCCTTGTTTACATTTGTAGTCATTTGCATAATGACCATATTTCTTGCAGTAATAACATTGAACATTAGATTTATCAAACATCTATGAACCTTGTTGGAAATGATTGTTGCCATGTCCTCTACTGCTGTAGTTTTGATTATTGTGTTCACCTTCATCTGAATTGTTCCTTCCATATATGCCTCTGCCTCTTCCTCTAATGTTTGACCTGGCTCTTCCTCTTCCTTTCCCAACTGATACCTGTGACTTGAACGCATTCTCAAGGGAAGTGTTATTCCTATTCATTTTGGATTCATGTGTTAACAAAGAACCCATTAATTCATCTATGGATAATTGTTCCAAATCCTTGGTTTCCTTAATAGCTACAACTATTGCATCAAATTTATTGGGTAAACATCTGAGTATTTTCTCTATGATCTTTTGATCCGTGATAGTTTCTCCATTAGATCTAATTTGATTCACTATATTCAAAACTCGACCCCTAAACTATTCTATAGATTATGATTCATTCATTTACAAATTTTCAAAAGTTCTCCTAAGCGATTGCAATTTAGAAATTTTTACCTTTGTATTACCTCTATAGGTAGTCTGCAAGATTTTCCATGCCTCTCTGGATCTTGTTGCTATTGCAACTCTGGAAAATATAGATTTATCCCATGCCTGTTGGATGAGAAATAAAGCTTTTACATCCTTTTTTTTGTTCTCCTTAAGCTGGTCCTTTTGTGCTTGATTTATTGCCAGATGGGTTACCTCGTCCTGCGGTTCTACAAAACCACTCTTTACCAAATCCCGCACATCTTGTGAGCAAAATAAAGTTCTCATCTTAATTGCCTAGAAATCATAATTCTTACCATTGAAAATAGGAATTTGAGGTTGTGAAATACTTTTGTTCGCTACCATTTCTCACACTAGAATGGCTTCCTAGTTGTTGTTTCCGAAACACAGTCACCGACGTCAGTTACACTGCCATGGTCGGTCAATAATACTACCGATGTCAGTTTACTCTATCAATGTTAGTCTGTGAGTCAGCTGATGTCAGTCTCTAACTGTCAATGTTAGTCTCTGCACTACCTATTGGGCAATTCCTATGCTTTTCCTTCACCTGACTACTTCACTCTCCTTTCTTCTTAGTGCCTCCTTGCTGGCTACTTTCCTAACCAAGATCTTTTTTCCTTGCTGCCGGCTCTGATACTAATTTGTTAGAATCAAGAGAGCATACAAAAAATAAGAACTCAAGCAAATAAATAAGAACTCAACCCAATTGCTACAAAAATTTCTTAAAAGAAAAAGATTTTATTGATCTTCAATTTTCCTTGCTTATAATGTGCACCCATAGAGTCTTTAAATAGATTTGAATCCAGAGAATAATTATAAAAACAAACTCAAGACTAATTTTAGTCTTTAAATGCAAACTAACTCTCTAACAAATTCTCAAATAGTTTAACTAACTATTTGTTAACTAACTGAATGTAAACTAACTGATTGCTTAACTACAGCTAACTGCTTGCATGCATGAGGAGTGGAGAAATTAACAGCAATTCAACTTGACTTTCTAACATGCACTAAATGTCACAGAATGGAATGCAGTATTTTATTAAATGAGAAGAGGTGTATGTATACAAATATATGATAGTTACAAAACCTGTAACTACCAATCCATCTCCTAATGGCTATGCCACTGCTATGACACCTAATCTCATGTAGCTAGCTATAACAACTCATCGTACTACTAGGTTAACTAAACACAACAATGTTATATTAAATGATTCTAACAATCACTAGTCACTGATCAGTAAACTATAAATACATTAACTAAATAATTTAATATGTCTCTAATTTTCTGCCAACATACACCCACTACGAAGATCAAGACCATCAGAGTTGTTTGCATACTAGTAGAATAGAATGGATGGAACTTCAACAAATGGATGTTAAGAGCACTTTCCTTGATGGTTATCTCAAAGAAGAAGTCTACATGACCCAACTGGAAGGATTTGTTGATGAAAATCATCATAAAAGGGTATGTCATCTTGTCAAATCACTCTATGGACTAAACCAAGCTCCTAGGGCGAGTTACATCAAGATAGATGATCACCTTTTGCTGTATGGTTTTACTCGTAGCCCCTTGGATTCCAACTTGTACATAAATAAGGTAGGGACAAAAATCATCATTATTATTTTGTATTTATATGATCTTGTGATTATTGTAAGTTTATTAGATCATATTGATATTGTGAAGAATGACCTCAAAAGATCCTTCGACATGACTGATTTAGGGCTACTTCATTATTATCTTAGCTTGGAGATATGGCAGAAATAGAATCACATTTTTATCTCATAGATAAAATATGCCAAGACACTACTGAAAAAAGTATATAATGTTAGATTGTAAATCTCTTTCAACACCAATGCAGAAAGGTTTACAACTCTCTCGATTCCCACCTCAAGTGGATATAACTCTTTACAGATAGTTCAATGGGAGTCTTATCTACTTGACCTACACCAGACCAGATATATGTTTTGTTGTGAGCTATCTCTCTAGATTCATGCACGAGCAAAAGAAATTTTATTATGTTGTAGAAAATCATGTTTTGAGATATGTTCGAGGTACACTTGAGTACGGTATGAAATATAGGAATAATAATCAATACTTCTTTCAGGATACACCAACTCAGACTACGTTGGATCTGTTGATGATAGAAAGTTAATGTTATAATACAAATTTCACCTTAGATCTAGACTAATCTTGTGGATTAGTAAGAAGCAAACTATTGCTTCTCTCTCATATATTGAGGAAGAGTATTTTTCTACATGTGGAGCTATGTTCAAGGTGATATGGTTACGTTGCATTCTGGATGATATGGGATTCAGTGAAAAGAAGCAACCTATCATTCAATACTACAATCAAGGCGTGTTAAATCTTGTCAAGAATCCTATTTTTCATTAAATAACCAAGAAAATTGAGGTTAAATGTCACTACATTCGAGATCAAGTCTCAAACCACCATATCAAGCTCTAATACTACCCAATAGATGCATATATAACTAATATACTGACCAAATCCTTTGGAAAAGTGAAATTTGAGCTATTTAGGGAGTACATTTGTAATAATAATGTAATAAGGGGGCGAAGAAGGGGGTGGGAGGGAATGATAGCATGTATATTTTTAGGTTATCGAGTAAGATATATATATATAACATTATTAGGCTTTAGAAAAAATCATTTGTTATATGATCTTTCTAGACTCCTCCCTTCCCATGAGTCTATTACCATATTTTTGGTAATTTATTGTGTATATATTTTGCTCTTTGATTCATGAATAATTAAATCCAATTTGAAATTAATTATGTGTAATTTGATGCAATATTTAACATATAGAAAGTGAAGATACAATTTACATAGCAAAACATTCTACATGAATTATGCATAAATTAATATCATTACCTAATTCCATTCCAACTAATCTCATTTACAAATCTATTACTATGTACATAATAAAAACTAATGGCTAGATCAACAAAGAATTTTATAGTTATATCCATAGTTATTTAACAAATAAACATAATTATATATTATTATAACCTATTTTAATTTTTAATCCATAAGATAAGAAGTTTCCACATCATAATTCCATACACATACACCTAGTGCTGCCCTGGCCATGCTAAAGGCTCATGTCGGTATAGTAGAATATACCCACATGATTATATAACCTTATAAGGTTTTCTACAGTGCTTGCACTTATTATCATATGGTTCAAATCACAATTTTTTTATAAGAGAATAAATACATGCCTAGATTAAATGTTTTTGAAATGTTCTCCTTTCTCTTTGTACCTTCCTCTATGAAATACACCATCCTTAATGATAGATGGGAATTAAGACTATAAATAACTAGATTTTTCACCATTTATCAGTTGCATTGATCATATTTGATCTCCGATCATGGATTGTACCCTTAAAAATTGCTTCCATAGGTATTCAAAAACCTTTGCAATCTTATCACTCCCTTTTGCTTCTTTATTTTCATTTTTTCTTAGAATGGCTGACTAAACAAATCCCCTATTGAATAAAGTAGACAATTTAAAACTAATAAAAATTTTATCACCTAATTCACCCATTTTATAACCAATACATAGTAATCATGGGTTGAAGACCATGAGTTATAACAATGGGTCAAAGAGAATCCATAAAAGACAATGAATCTCATCAAAACTAAAACCATCATCAATATATCTATGTTTCTGTATGTTTTAGACATGCATATATCATAAAAAACTACACATTATCTAGTTCAATAATTGGATATCCAATAATAAACATCTAGATAATAAAATGTGTCATTTTCCATATTTTAACATCTGGGTTGTAGGAAAATTAATAGATAGTTTATTAAAAACATCATGAACAAATAAATTATGTATTTTGCTTTATGAGAATGATTTATTGCAACCACTATAGTTTTGAAACTAAATTTTTTAATAGAACTTTGTAACCAGTGATGTGTGTGTGTGTGTGTGTGTGTGTGTGTGTGTGTGTGCGTGCGTGCGTGCGTGTGTGTGTATGTATATGTGTGTGTGTGTGTGTGTGTGTGTGTGTGTGTGTGTGTGTGTGTGTGTGTGTGTATATGTATGTATGTATGTATGTATGTATGTATATATATATATATATATATATATATATATATATATATATATATATATATATATATATATATATATATATATATATATATATATATATATATATATATATATCTGTGTGTGTGTGTGTGTGTATACATATACAGACACACACATATATATACACACAGATATATATATATATATATATATATATATATATATATATATATATATATATATATATATATATATATATATATATATATATATATATATATATATATATTTGTGTGTTTGAATTGTTCTCAAAAAAATTAGAATCAAAGTTTATATAATTCATACTTCTAGTGACATGTGTACTAAATTTACTCTTATCAATAAAAGTGCAACTATTTTTTACAACTTTTTATCACCGATGTGTTGGATGAATATATACCCATTATCTTGAAATTAAGGCCAACCATTCAAATTTGATTACTAATCATAATTAATAATTACTTTATATCATAGGGTCCCCCACACATACTACCATGATAATCAATAACAAGTTCATTGAATTCACTTTTGTACCTATTGAGAGAGATTGTTCTAAATTGAAGTAAAGGAATTGGCTTGATAAAGGTATAGCGTGTTAAAATTTAGTTTCAAAAGCTTCCATGTTGCATAGGCTAGTGATTGAATTCTAAGCAATAAGATAGCATTTAAAACTAATAGCACTGAGTACCATAATGGCCTAGCAGAAATAGGTTAATGTATAAAATCCAAATTATAAACAACTTTTGAGTTGTTTGTATAACACCTTTTGAGTTACATAATATGATATGTATTTCAGTTTAATTAGATAAAATTGGCTAATTCGAAGCCTTTTTTCATATAATAAGGTTCAAGTTTTACAGTAAATTTTATATGTTCCCTTTTTTATTATTGTTGTATCAAATGAGCCATAAAGCCATGACTTCAATTATTTTTAGTGAGCAAGATTGCCTAACTATCATCCATGTTTAGTTGATTTCATAATGATTTCATAACAATCTTATGGAGTATTATTCTAAAGAAGCTATCATGGATTTGTTAAGAGGAGTATTTAGAATTGTTCAATGATAAGAAATTTAATATAGTTTCAGGAATTAATTAATTCCATGAGCCCACAATTACATTTGAAGTGACTGTGTGAAGTGATATGCTTTTCTTTAAAAGTAATTAAATCTGGAAATCTTATATAAGGCATACTTCATAGCAAAAGATAGTGGTGATCTCAATGTCACATTTGCTTAAATTTAAGCTAACATAAGATCCAACAAGTCAAGGGACGTTTATTTGTATAATATGAACGTCACATGTGCTTAAATTTAATCTAGCATGTCCTTGTCTATGTGTTGAGGTTATTATAATGTGTCAAATTTGTTTAAATCACTTTATTTTTTAATGTCAATCAGGTTTATATCATTTATGTCATTAAAATAATTATTAATTCTATTGTTTTAAATTTTGGGGTTGAAAAAAAAATCGCGATAAAATTAATCAACATTTTAAATAAACAAGGATAATGTTTGAAAACCTCTCATTCATTGATATCGTTACTAAAAGAGTCTAAGCATCTGAATCCAACCAGCTTTATCAATCATTTATTAGTTTATAAAATGCTTAGCAGGAGATAGCAATCAAATTATCATCTAGAAACTATGATGGTAAAAGAGATTACAAAATAAATAGACAAAGTATCATGTATTGGTATGAGGTGCATCAGAATTTTCATTAATACATAATCATAAAGATTAATAACAGACACTAGCAACAAAGAAATCATATCCTGTGGTTGTTATAACTCTCAAAAAAGAACCTGATATCTATAGTAAAATTACAAATTTTCTATGTAGTAATCTAGACTGTCAATGCAATGCTCCCATTCAAGAATGACAGTTTTCAATGAATTTTTATTACACATTCCTGGATAACAAACCAAATAATTTTAATGCAATCAGCATTACCAACTATTTCTTAGTTGAAAATATGCCCAACAAGGGATAGAAAACAAAGTTTTAGCTATAAAATGTAATCATAAATGAACTTAAAAAATTGTAAACTATGTATCATGTATTGGTACAAGGTATATCCTATGTTTTGTTTATACATTATTATAAAGAGAGAGAACATATCTTAGTAGCGACAAGCCAGATTACCTGGTTATTTCAATCTACAGAAAAGAAAGTGGTAACCATAGTGAAATTACAAAGTTTCTATGCGGTAATCAAGATTGTTGATGCAATGCTTACCTTCAAGAATGACAATTTTCAATGAATTTTCATTATATAGCCATGGACTTTGTAGTAAATTATCATCTGGATGAACGTCAAACCATTACTCTATTTTTTTTCTTTTTTGGCACACTATTATATTTTATTGCAACGCAAAATAAAGCTATCGTAACTGTGTAACTAGTAATAAAATCTTGACAATAATGATTACATTTCAGATATGAAAATATTAAAGATGTGAAAACATAGTACAAGTAGTAATAAAATCTTGACAATAATGATTACATTTCAGATATGAAAATATTAAAGATATGAAAACATATCAATACAATATGAGAGACAATTAATTCAGATTGTCTCAAATGTTTAAAATAACAAGGGCATTTGAGTTTTATATTTACAAAACAAAGCAACAAAAATGTAGGATACTGGTTTCTGTTAAATGCATTGCTAACTGTGATCTAAAGACAAAGAAATCAATCTAATTGGATTTCTATTCCAGATTACAATCTTATTATCATAACTAAGTGTAATTTTCATGTTCTTAAAGTGTATCAAGTCATTATAAAATTTTACATAAAAATAAAGAGTATTTTTTTTTGACAAAAATGTATAGAAGTATTGTCCTTGAAATCTTTAAAATTATGGAAACGCTGACTAATTTTATTGGTCTGTCTTGATGTTGTTGTGTGGTAAAGTAATTTTTTTTTGTAAATAGTGTGGAAATATTCTATGAGACTACGCTTTTAATCGTCTGTGCAATAGTTTGTGATAGCATCTACATAATATTCTTTATATTTAGCGTATTGGGAGCCTGCACAAAAGCAAAGAGCCAAGGAAGCCGCCATTTTCTATTACCATTTGTAGATAGACGGAAGCAAAATAAATTAAATACAAGTAAATATAACCCAACATAGTTGTTTACTCTAACAAGATGTGTTGAAGCGCATTGAATGATTGCGTCTCCCTTCCACATGTATTAATTTGATTGAGTGATTTTGAAAGAGTGGGGATCCATTGAAATTTTCAATTATCCCCGCCCATTACTTGCTCAATCATCACTCTATCACTTTTAATTTGCAAGTCTTCTGAATATCATCAAGTTGCAAGTCTTTTGTGGATTTTCAAAGAAAGACAAGAGGTAAGACAAACATGGCCTCCAATTTCCTAGGTATTTTTAGTAGTTTCAAAGCAACTGTATATATATGATAACAAAAGCATGACTATTTTTAAAATTTAGATTGCTTACTTTATAATTTTAAATAATACAATGATATAATATTTAATATCTAAAAAAAATTTGTTCTTCCATGAGATAAAATCCTTAAATTTAAAACACCATAAAATTGTGCTTATTAACAATTATTAAAACATCGTTACTCGCTTGGGTCCTCTCCAACATATGCTAACTGATAAATCACGAAAACCCAAAATATAAAGAATTTACCATTGGTTCTAACTCTAACCGCAATAACCTGTACTAGGAATTATTTGTGTCTATGAGATGGAGAAATGCTATGCATCCAATCCCATTTGACATATTAATTTAATGTTTTATTGTAAACATCGGATGAATTCAAGTGTCATTTTGATAGTTGTATCAGAGAAAAGATAAGAAACTTTTTCTACACATTTTTGGCTTAAATAATCGACCCATCATTAGGATAACAAAATTAGATGTAATGTTGTGAGTGGAATGAGTGGGCCATGGCTGTGAAAGTAGACAACCTCTGAAGATATGGTGAGACCAATCCTTCACAGGCCTATTGTCTACCCTTTTATGCATACACCAAACTCACCATTACACTAACCTTAGCAACAAAATTCTAAGGCTAGTCAGAGTGAACAATGGATTCTAACCTAAAGAAGTGAAAATTATTTAATCTTAACGCTTATCTATCAGCAAGACTTTGTTGACTCATACTATTGCTGTTTTAGAACCCCAATCATTCATTAAATAACATTGTCGAACAATTTAAGCTCAGCTATAACATGTTTAGAAAAAAACAATTACACTGAGTTTCCTTAAAAATAAAGGGCTTGCAGCATGGTTGAAATCCCTTTTTAAATCACATATCAGAAAGTAATACACCTTGAAGCCTAGAGCAAGAAAATGTTTTCTGTGAGTTCGGGAGAAAACACTTGTTTTTCTTCTTCCAACTGCACATACAACAGCTAATTTATTTGTGTGCACTTTATTTAGAGGAGCCTGCTCTAGTTTAATTAGGATTATAACTAACTATAGACTTAATCAACTATTGTGTTGTGTTCCTGCGAAATTTAGCCACACTACCAGCAAATTACTAGTGGCCAACCATGTGGTGGTTTGGCTATGGAGACATCAAAGACGTGGGCAGGGAAAATAGAATGATAAATTGACCAGCAGCTTCCAAATGGAAATCATATCCAAGATCAAAGGGAACGTGATGATGATCTACGTATAACAAGAATTTAGTACTTTGCTTGGTTGACGTGTTTCTTATGGGAATAACTAAGCCGTTTTTACTATGCTTTTTTGATAACAATGCCACCATAATGGCCACACTTACATAGCTCCTCCCCTATATTTATTTTCAAATTTGATAATTTTTAAATTGTTGTTGCTAACAATACTTTATATGATAATATTATTTTATTATTTTAACATATTATTTAGTGTATCATGCATATTTTTATTAATATTGTATTTAATTATTATTGTAGAATTTATCACTGTGTATATAATATTTTGTTTTAAAATATAATCTCATATTATATTATAATATATTTAATTTTATGATATTCTTCTCATCATTAATGATTTTATTAAGTTAAATTAATATCTCAAATATTTGGGTCCACCTATTTACTAGTCCTCTTCTTTAATATCTTGTTTATGTAGATGTATAATTTTTCTGTGTTCAAATTTCAGCAACAAAAGTTTGAATATTTTTTATATTTAATAATAAATATTTCGGTAAATAGCTTTTAAATGATTTATTCAAAAAATTCACTATTGAATTAACCTGATTTAAAGTATATATTAAATTAAAATCATTCAAAATTTAGCTTTCAATATTTTTATCGGTTAACAATAAAAAAATAACAAGTAATATGAAGCTTTTAACAAATACACCATCTAATATTGAATCATCAATTGTATGTGCTAATAGTGAGCAACGTTTGTGAAAAATCCCCCATTCAACTATGCGGTCTTAGACTATGAGTTTATGACCTTAAAATTCAATCCCCATCCTTGTCCTCCTATGTATTTGAATGGTTCATTCCCTTGCCTCTATTCAATGAAAGCAGATGCTATATTGTGGCTCAATCTTGATGAACATTACATGCATGTAATGTCTTCCGCACCCCAAATATTATGTCAAAGGAATACAAAATTGCTAATAGCAAGAAAAATCGATATCATATATAATGTTTGATGCTTTTATTGCATGACAAAGTCATGTAGACTTGTTTATATTTAGGTGAAATGGATTTTTTTTTTTTTTAAATAAAAATAAAATAAAACTATTTAATTGTCATGACTAAAGTTTCGATTAAGATGACAATTATGTTGTTGTCCATTTTTATTGATTAGGATGGTAGCATGTGGGGTGGCCTTTTGATCTATAGTTACTACTAATTATTATATTCATTTCCTTGTAGGGATTCTCTTTGGCCCTTTGTTATAATTATTATATTGGTTTTTAAAAGGGTGAATCAAGGGATATAAAATTTATTGGATTTAAAATGTCTTCTTTATTCAAATGGGAATTTTTTCAGTCTTCCATTATGGGAAAAAGGAAAATAAAGAAGTAGAAAGGCGTGATAAGCCTATTAAGGTTTTCGATCAGTTGTGGAATCAATTTTTCAGTGTCAAATCCATGATTTGAGCTCAAATATCATAAATATAAATGATAAATGGTGGAAAAGTTGGGTTGTTTAAGTCTTGCTTCCCTTCTGGGAATTTGGAGGGTGCATTTCATAGAAGAAGGTACTAAGAGAAAGGAGGAGGTTTGAGTAACATTTAGACCAGTCATGTGCTTCTTCACTTACTAAAATTTTATGATTTCATTCCTATACTAATAAGTGCAAGAACAATAGAAAACCCTATCAGGGTATATACTCATGTGGGTATATTTTGCTACACCTACATGATCCTATGGCATCGCTAAGGTAGTTGTAAGGTGTGTATGCATGGAATATTAGTGTGTAAATTTATTATCTTGTTGATTAGAAAGTAAAATAGGGTATAATCCTAGATAATGTTGTTGTTTTTGGTTAAATAACTATCGATATAAGTATATCATCCTTTCTTGAGACATATTTTTGTTTTTTGTCTTTACATAATAATAGATTTCTAAATGATTTTGTTATAATGAAATTAATGAATTATCTTTATTTATGCATAATTCATGTTGAATGTTTTTCTATGTATATTGTGTCTTCCTTTTTTATATGATGAAGATTAAGGAACATTAAGAATATTTGGACTGTGTACTTGGTATGGAAATTATTTACCGTTAGTTCTTAATTTTATTACACTAATTTTATGATAAATTTGGGTCATTTTGTTTTATGTACTACTCTAGTGCATTATATTGCCTCACATTGAAAATTACAACTTGTGGAAATTCAAACATGGTATAATAGCCTGTAAAACCTATATGTTGATGATTTTTTTTTCCTAACTGATAGATAAAACAAATTTATTGTATGTTTACCTTACTATTGGGTTACTACAATATTATAAATTCACTTAATTATTTGGCTAGTTGCTTTACACAATCATGATGAAAATTTATATCTCTACAAAAGAGGGGAAAATTGTTATTTATGTATTGAATTTTAAATGATTTATTTGAACCACAGACCCAAGTAAAAATCCCACATCTACTATTTGTAATGATGTTGGATTGTTTTCTTTTGAGTATGATATTTTGGATGTATCCACAAAATGTTTTGAAACCAAAAAAAACAAAACAAATGATATATGATCATCTTGTAGGAGAAGACAAATCTTGAACTGCCAGTTGTCTTTTTTCATATGAAATTTCATTGTTATCAGTTACTGAGATTTTATAGTGA
The DNA here is from genome assembly GCA_037957365.1 of Torreya grandis. Lineage (NCBI taxonomy): Eukaryota > Viridiplantae > Streptophyta > Pinopsida > Cupressales > Taxaceae > Torreya > Torreya grandis. The sequence goes on along the minus strand of JARHVA010006730.1, from coordinate 327,121 downwards.
AGAATGAACCACTATTTCATATGAGTGGACCATTGTTTGTAAAATCTTACTGTTACCCTATTGTTATTACACTTAACCTTCCGAAAGGAAAGGAAATTTATTTTTGTTATTCTATGGGATCAATGCCATGAAATATTAGTGTTAGTGAACAATATATTATATCCAATGCAACACATTTATTTTGATGAATCACTCAGCTATTATATATATTTTATCCATTTTTATACTACATTATATTCTTATACTCAATAGAGAAAAAGGTGATGGAACAGTTAATATTATGAGAGTTTGGAATGCTCCTTATTGGATTAAACCATCATATGTTTGTTAAGTGCATTGGTAATGTTATTTTGCATGAGCTATTTGAGAGTATGTTACATTTATTCTATTTATAGTTTATAGTATAAATTCATAGATGATTTAACTTTTGTGAAAAGAGATATGAAAATAATAATTATGAGACCACCAAAATTCATTCGATGAGTTATTAAGTTACCTTCTATTGTTTTTCTCTTTTTGAGGTTGCTTTATTGGAATTGGATTTAATTTCAAAATGTTGACCAAAAAGGAATCCATAAATCCATATTCAAGTTGATGCACTTGTTGCACACTTTTCAGTCCAAGTGTTATGTTACAGATCAGCCTTTGCTTTTGTGGAAATGATTATTTGGTTATTTTTGTTCCCTGATTAGAGTGATATGCTCACTGATAAGGAACCAAGATAGAATTTAGGATGCTAAAGACAACGTTGGTGTTTCCATTTATAATATATTATTATGTTTTGATTTTTTTCTTTAGTGGCTATTATGTTTCTAAATTAATATCTATATGGCGGTATATTGTCCACTTATGTATATGGCCACCTACCCTTTCTATGTTAGATCTATCAGTTAATAAAAGTTGACTCAAACTAAATCGACTCAAACTTATTTTACCACTCTAAAGTAGTTTGATAATAAGATTTAAAAGTGTGGAGAATTATATTCAAATAATATTTTTACATTTCATGGAATATTCATCTTGTTGTCATAAGAGACATATTTACTGATCATTCTTTTAAAGATGTACAGATGAACAAAACCTCCTTATTTTTATGGAAGTGAATTGATTAATTTGTTGTGACTCTCACTAGATATTACTTGTTAGTAAATATGTAGATTGTATATATTTTGGGATTATATTTAGATATATTATATTTTTATACAAGTATGATCTAGCCTATGAGTATGGTTAAATTTAACATTCTTATTGGGACCTTCCATAGATATTCATAAATTGATAACCTTGTTTGATGGGAATAAATATTATGTTCATCTATGGTTGTAGGTATATTATGTTGATGTTTAACATACATTTTTGGGTTCAAATCCTTATGCTTGGAAAATATGGCATAGAACTTGTGTTATAGTAAATGCAGAACTGATTGTGAAGGATGTAAGAACTTATTCTATTTCAATAGGGGATTGTGATGTGAACAGTACTTGAGTCATGTGTGTAATACTTAATTACTTAGTGTGAATGGATTAATTCCATGTAAAATTTATTATTCAATAGCTAATAGTGGAAACTCTAGTATCAACATTAGAATATTTAGTTGGTGCTCTCACTAAAGATCTTCTTGGTTAGTGGTATAACAAATGGAGATTGATATGATCTTCTAATTATTATTCAACCTTAATATTATAGATGTGGTTGGTATTTATTTATTTGTGAAATCTAGTTATATTATTCTTACACCAACTATACAAAGAAGATTGTCTTACCAATTGAATGACCTGGAATGCTTAACATATTATGTATCCCTGAGGTATTTGGATAGTTAGTGATAAGTAATGGTTGTTTCCAGATATATAATGTGTTTTTTTGGTTCTGTATCTATGAATTATGATGCATGGGATTTAGTTTTATCATCTCTATTATCATGATAATGGATTAGTTAAAAAACTATTGAAATATCATTAGACTAGATTTTAGAAGGCATTGATAAGAACCAATATCAACAGTGTGATTGTGACCTCTGAAAAATAAAAATATTTTCTGGTAATGATAATTTTTAGACTGTGAACATTTTTACTAGATACATGATTAATTTTCTATTTTCTTTAGAGATGGATTGTGTGAAATGAATGAACATGTGAGTTTAATATTTTAATATTAATCTTGGCAATTAGATTATTATTAAGATATCAACTTAGGTTTGTTTAAACATGGCCTAGTAGAAAATTGATAACCAACGCACTTTATACCTTAATGACATTAAGAATTCAATTATGAAATCTCATTGAGAATGATTCTTACTGGTCCTTCTCTCCTTCCATAACATTTTTATTTATATGCTTCAAAATCCATCATAAAGGATTAATTGGATAAATAGTGATTTTATGATCTTATGGTACTCTAACTAAGTTGCATGTTGATTTATAACTAGTAAAAACAAAGTGCGATAGGTGAGTTAGAAGGAATTTATCTATCCTTAAATTCTCTATAATATATTAAAGGATGAAAAGCAAGAATACCTTCTTAGGGAAATATATATGCATAAAAAAATGCAGTATGTTTTTTTGGTACTTGACCGTGGTGGGGTGTCCTTCTAATCACCAGCTTTCCCCTTTGACATAGTTAAGATACTTGTGTGACTTGTAAGTAATTGTTTTTTAATTATGTGTATGGATTTTGGATGAGTACCATCCCAACCTAAATTGTATATTTGTCATATTTGAGAGTGTTCTTACATTGAATCTTTTTGGTATATATTTCAATAATAATTCTAATTTTTAATGCACTCCAATTTACTATTGTCATTATAACTTAGATCCAAAACATGAATCTTGAAAATAATAACAATATGGCATATATGTAAGGATTGCCTTACAAGTTGGAAAATAAATCTATAACTTGTTATTATTTATTTTGAAAAATGACAGAAATCTCGAATAAAAATCCTCTCATTTACATTTGATCACCAACTTGTTAATTGATCTAATCTTAGGATTTTATATATAATTCCAACACCCTTATCATTACCTATATATGTCAAGAAATAGAACTCATGGATACCACCTGTATCAATGGCTAAATGCTTCCAACTTATATCCATAGGAATATACAAATATTAGTCCATGGGATGTAATTCATATGGTATAGTTCATAACTTATCAATTTTATTTTCATAGAAAGAGGTTGGTGTAACACATGGGAGTTTTAATTATGGTTAATTATGATCATTTTAAAATCAAGATTAAGTTAAGTTAAGTTTTTACTATGGAAAATTGCACTCATCCAATACTAAATAGTAGAGATCTTGGCATACCACTTGTCAAACAATAGACTTTATAATTTTTAATTTGGAGGTGATTTCAAAAGTATAACTTGAAGAAAATAAATTCCAAGCAGTGATGTCAAATGAGTTAAATTATTCAGGTAGTAGATTCAATGTCTTAAATCATAGTCAATAGGAGATGTGAGGGATGAGAGTAGAATAGATGAAAATGGATTGATTTATTTGATAAGCAGAGCAACATTATATACAAAGCAGTTTGCTATAAATAGGTAACCGATTATTGGGAAGGAAGGACACTAACATATAGATTATTTAAAATAAACACTAGTGTAATAGAATCAGTTACAACTAACAATCTAAAAATAATTTAATATATCCTATTCACTATGCTAATATATCTAACACTGACATTCCCCTCTTATTACATTATTTTTATAAATGTACCCCCTAAACAACTCAAATTTCACCTTTCCTAGGGATTTGGTGAGTTTATTAGCTATGTGTGCATCTGTTGGGAGGTACTAGAGCTAGATGTTGTGGTTTAAGACTTGATCTCGAATGTAGTTATATTCAACCTCTATGTGCTCGGTTCTATCATGAAAAATGGGATTCTTCAAAAGCTTCAACCCACCCTGATTGTCACAATGAAGAATATGTGGCTTCTCTTCACTAATGCCCATATTGGCAAGAATGTGATGTAACCATATCACCTCGTATACAGCTCCACATGTGGCATGATATTTTTCCTTGGTGGATGGAAGAGAACTAACAATTTTATTACTAACGATCTATGAGATTGGTCCACATCTGAGATGAAATATTATCATGACATTGACATCCTATCATCAAAAAATCTAACGTAATTTGAGTCATTATATCCCTACAATAAGAACTAAGTATACTTATTGCATTCCAAACCTTACTTAAATGTACCTTAGACACTTCTCAAAACATGATTTGATGCAATCCAATGATATTTCATTGGTTCCTACATGAATCTAGAGAGATAGGTCACTTAAAAACATATATATGGTCTGGTGCAAGTCAAGTAGATGAGACTCCCAATGAGATGTCTATATAGATTTGCATCTACCTAATTTGAGTCCTAGAATCAAGAGAGTTGTAAACCTTTATCCATTGGTATTGAAAGAGGTTTACAATCTAAGATTCTATACTTTTCTAGGATTGTCTTGGCATAATTTATGTAGGAGATAAAAATATGGTTTTGTTTCTACCATATCTCCAAGCCAAGAAAATAATGGATTAGCCCCAAATTAGTCATGTCAAAGGATATTTTGAGGTCATTATTTATAATATCTACTTGATCTTCTAAACTTATAGTGATCACAAGATAATCTACATATAAAACATAAATGATGATTTCTACCCTTACCATCTTTATATACAAGTTAGAATCTGAGGGGATATAGGTGAAACCATGATGCAAAAGGTGATCATCTATCTTGATGTACCATTCCCTAGTACTTGTTTCAGTCCATACAGTGATTTGATGAGATGACATACCTTTTTAAGATGAGCTTCATCAAAAATCCTTCTAGTTGGGTCATGTATACTTCTTTGAGATCACCATTTAGGTAATCACTCTTGACCTCCATCTACTAAAGTTTCCATACATTCTATGATACTACTGTTCAAAAAGTCCTAATGGTTTTGATCTTCATAATGGCTACAAAGGTCTCTTCATAGTCAATGCCTTCTATTTTAACATATCCCTTTGTAACAAGTCGTGCTTTGTGTTGATCGATGGATCCATCTACCTCATATTTAGTTTTGAAAACCCATTTGTATCTTATGGATTTCTTTCTTGTAGTCAAATCAATAAGCTCCCAAGTTGATTCTATATAAGTGAGTCATACTCATCATCCATGGCTTTCTTCCACTAGTTAACTTAGTTCTTCTTGGACATTATCAGGTTTAGAGCTATCAAATATTATACTCATGAGTGAAAATTTTACATCATTTTGACTCTAAAAGAATTATTTTAGGGAGTTTTCACATGTGAGTCTTTGATGGTTCTCCGTACCGACTTCGGATGAGAACTCTATTGCTAATGTAAAGAACTACTTTACTAATGTGAAAAACTATCTGGTACAGGTTTTAATTCTCCAATATCAACGTATATCTCCCCTTACAACTCATTTTCTCTATGAGAAGTCTCATCATCATCTGCATCAGAGAGTAGTTGGTAAGAGGTGGTTGGTGTTGTTTCTTCTTTCTACATCACTAAGTCAAAGGATGACTTGTCACATACCACAACACTACTTTCATAGATTTTATTTGTCTTAGAATCCTTGAGATGGTATGATTTTTAGGTAGTTATACACCATAATAAGATGTACGGGAGTGTCTTTTACTCAAGTTTCATCCTCTTTTGAGTTAGGACATACATATATGTTATGCAACCCAACATTCATAGATGAGAAATCGATGTCTTTTTACAATTCCATACCTCTTTTAGAGTTTTGTCCTTTAAAATATTTGTTGGTAGCCTATTGAGAACATAAATATATATCTAGACTACTTGTACCCAATATAATTTCTCTAGTTTTGTTGTTGACATCATGTAGTGAGCTATTTCCATTACTGTACAATTTATTAGGATTGTGGAGCTAAAAGCTTCACTGATGCAAACAGGAGAGGAGGTTGCTGAAGGTTGCTGAGTTGCAGAAGAAGTTGGGGTCGGTCTGATCAGCCGACGTCGGCGGGAGAGCATAGAGAAGCAACCGACGTCGGTCATATATCGGCCGACGTCGGTCACCTCCAGGCAGACAGGGACCGGCGTCGGTCGCCTGTGTGGTTCGACTGCGAGCTATTTACGGGCAGTTAGCTAACGAACCAAGAGTTTGCATGATGAGCGCTAATTTTAGACTCATAGCTGTGGATCTAATTATTTTAATTAGATGTCTAATCATTGTTTGGATGAGATCTATATAATAGACTCATGGTTGTATTGGAAAAGTGTGCTAGGGAGTAAGAGAGCATAATTATAAGCTCCTTCTGTGTGTGAGGTAGAGTTATGGTGCGTTCCTCCTAGTGCCACAGTACCAGGTGTGTTGGTGCTGGATTGGAGAGCCAGCTGGGTTCTTCAAGAGTGTAGGATCTTGGTCACAGGTGCATGGCCTATATAGGAGATCTACATGGTAAGTAAGATCGTTGATCTGCAGGTGTATGTGTGTGCAAGGTCGAGGTTCACAGGTGAATAGAACCATTGCTTGATTTGTAGGTGTGCAAGGTCATACAGACAGCAACACAACAGGGAGCAGTATCAGGCATGATCTACTTGGAGTACAGGTGTGTACTCGGATAGAGCAAGAGGAAGGCAAGGGAGTTCCTTCCATAAGTATGGTCTGTTGAATTGCAGGTTGTTGCAGGTTCATGGGAGATCTACTTGAAGTACCTTGAGTACTTGTGGAGCACGTGGAGTGCTTGTGCAGTGCGTGGAGCACTTGTGGTGTGCGTGGAGCACGGGAGGTGAACACCAACTCTGTATTTGAGTTGGGTGTTGAGACCTGTGAGAGGGAGAGCTTTGGGGAGAAGAATTACTGTTCACTTGAGGTGTGGGAAACCTCTGTAAGGTGGTGGAGAAGAAGTGGCATCTTCTTTATTGTATTCTTTTCTGTATAAAGTGTTAATACAATTTGGTATTGTCTCTCATATCATGTGTTATTCTGAATTCTAGTTACTTGGTGAATCTGGTTAATTTCTGCATATTAAGTTGCTTGGTTTAGTAATCAAATTGTGTGCTTCCGGTGTACATCCTCCCAACAAGTGGTATCAGAGCCTTGGTTGTAGGTTCTTGAGCTTGATACCAACAAGTGGTATCTGAGCTGAGGTTGGAGGAAGCAGGTTTTGTGTTTGGTTACAGGTCACTCTCAGGGGTTTCTGATCGAGTGGGAGTAGAGAAACTGCAGATCAAAGTAAGCTAAGAATGGAGGAGTTGAAAAGCACAGATGGTTACTCACGGTCCTATGGAAAGAAAGAGCAGGATGTGTTTGCAGGTTTCTTGGATAAAGTTGAATCTTGGATAAAAGATTCGGTTGCCTCTTTCCATGCAGTTCCAGGTAGAGGAGCTGGTAAGCCTTGCCAAAGAATTGGCAAAGGGGAAGTGAAGCTGAAATTGCAGGCGACCAACACACAGGTGTTGATGAAGGTCATGCAGGTCCCAGGTTTGGAGATATGGCTAATTTCTTTAGAAAGATTGGGTGATGAGAGATGCACAAGAACTCTCACAGCGGATGCACTTGAATTAGCTAGTGGTAAGAAAACAGGTATCCTTTATCTACTTGTTTATATTACTGATTCCTCTTTTGTTGCGGAGATGTGGCTTCATAGGCTTGGTCACATGAGCAGGAAGGAGATGCATGTTCTTAAGCAGAAGACAGATATATTTGACAGGCTTAAGAACTGGAAAGCCTTGGTGTTTATGGAGGAGATGGCGGACAGAACCCAGTGGATGTGGCTGGATACTTCTGAGCAGGGCAGTTTGGACATGGATTTTGATTCAAAGAAGCTCGCGGGTAAAAAGTCATCACTCACAGGTGAACACAGGTACCGATGTCGGTCAGCAGGAACCGGCGTCGAACAGACAGGTGCCGATGTCAGTCATGTGCAGACTGAAGCTGGCGATGTCGGGCAGGGTAAGACCGATGTCGGTCATGGGACCGACGTTGGCAATATGTAAGACCAATGTCGGTTAGGAGAACCGACGTCGGCAGTAGGGACACCAGCGCAGGCAGGTTGGTAGTCAGGTACAGACGCATGGAACCGACGTCGGTCGGATGCAGACTGTGGAGTGACCGGGGTCGGTCACTGTAATGAATGTTGGGTGGACAACAAGCTGTCAAGGAGTCTCAAACACCCATACGAAGGACTGAAGGCGTAAGTAGGCCCTCAAATTCGTTGTTCCTCTTCTTCATACTTGTTGCTGATTGTATAGCAGGAAGGATCCAGGAAACAGGTGTGAGCTTGGCATGGATGAGGATGTGATTCCTTGGAGGAGAGCCAGACAGGTGTGTTTTGGTAGAGATGCCAGCAGGTATAAAAGCACAGAGATGAATGGATTCCTTAGTAGAAGAATGGAGAGAACGGATACATGAGACGAAAGACCAGGTTATATGGTCTTGTGGAGCTGCAGGACAGTGGTACCAGGTTTGACAGGTGGAGGATGGAGCATGGATTCAGTTAATGTCAGGGTAACTACTGTGGTTTGCCTTACCAGGTGGATGATGAGTCATGACATCATTCTGTGCTGTATGTGGATGGTATGTTTTGCTATAGCAGGTGTGTACATACAGGGTTTTGCTGAGCTAAGGGTAAGATTAGTTCAGTGGCATGTCATGGGGAGTTTGGAGCAGCGGAATTCTTTGGCATGGGAGGCATGGAGATCACAGGTTGATTTTGTCTCGAGTGGGAGCTGATGTGAATCAGGTGTTGGCAAGGTTTGGGATGCAGAACCGGGAGCACACTAAGGGATGGACAGGTACAGTGTCCAAAATCACATGAGGTCTGGTATAGACCTGAGTATTCCCATTCAGTGGGAGCTGTCAGAGAGTTAGGAGCCAATTCGGGGAAGTGGATTCTCAGGTTTTTTGAGAGGGACCGGCAGCAGGTGTTGCTATGCAGGGTCAGGACTTCACTACAGGTGTTGTAGGTTCGGATGTGGCAGGTTACTCGGATGACAGGTGGTACACCACGGGATGTGTGGTGGGTTGTCTTCAAGTGGGAGCTTGAAGAGGGATACAAACCAGGAAATAGATTAGACGGAGTACAGGTACATGTACAGTGCAGCTGTTTATCTCCAAGTGGGAGATTGTTAGGATTGTGGAGCTAAAAGCTTCACTGATGCAAACAGGAGAGGAGGTTGCTGAAGGTTGCTGAGTTGCAGAAGAAGTTGGGGTCGGTCTGATCAGCCGACGTCGGCGGGAGAGCATAGAGAAGCAACCGACGTCGGTCATATATCGGCCGACGTCGGTCACCTCCAGGCGGACAGGGACCGGCGTCGGTCGCCTGTGTGGTTCGACTGCGAGCTATTTATGGGCAGTTAGCTAACGAACCAAGAGTTTGCATGATGAGCGCTAATTTTAGACTCATAGCTGTGGATCTAATTATTTTAATTAGATGTCTAATCATTGTTTGGATGAGATCTATATAATAGACTCATGGTTGTATTGGAAAAGTGTGCTAGGGAGTAAGAGAGCATAATTATAAGCTCCTTCTGTGTGTGAGGTAGAGCTATGGTGCGTTCCTCCTAGTGCCACAGTACCAGGTGTGTTGGTGCTGGATTGGAGAGCCAGCTGGGTTCTTCAAGAGTGTAGGATCTTGGTCACAGGTGCATGGCCTATATAGGAGATCTACATGGTAAGTAAGATCGTTGATCTGCAGGTGTATGTGTGTGCAAGGTCGAGGTTCACAGGTGAATAGAACCATTGCTTGATTTGCAGGTGTGCAAGGTCATACAGACAGCAACACAACAGGGAGCAGTATCAGGCATGATCTACTTGGAGTACAGGTGTGTACTCGGATAGAGCAAGAGGAAGGCAAGGGAGTTCCTTCCATAAGTATGGTCTGTTGAATTGCAGGTTGTTGCAGGTTCATGGGAGATCTACTTGAAGTACCTTGAGTACTTGTGGAGTGCGTGGAGCACTTGTGGTGTGCGTGGAGCACGGGAGGTGAACACCAACTCTGTATTTGAGTTGGGTGTTGAGACCTGTGAGAGGGAGAGCTTTGGGGAGAAGAATTACTGTTCACTTGAGGTGTGGGAAACCTCTGTAAGGTGGTGGAGAAGAAGTGGCATCTTCTTTATTGTATTCTTTTCTGTATAAAGTGTTAATACAATTTGGTATTGTCTCTCATATCATGTGTTATTCTGAATTCTAGTTACTTGGTGAATCTGGTTAATTTCTGCATATTAAGTTGCTTGGTTTAGTAATCAAATTGTGTGCTTCCGGTGTACATCCTCCCAACACAATTGTATCACTCAATAATGCCATTATAGTGGAGCATGTAAGGAGAATTAAAATTATATATGATGCCTTGTTGTTTTAGGAATGCTAAAAATGTCTTTGATTTGAATTTCTCCCCTCCATTTGAGTGAAGGAAAAGAATAGGTTGTCCAATCTCCTTCATAACCTATCGATAGAAGACCTAGAAGTGATTAAGGGCCTTACTCTTCTTCAAGAAAAATAACCATGTCTTCTAAGAGTAGCCATCCACTAAAATTTAGAAGTACTTGTATCCCAAAAATGATGCAAGTAATAGTCCATTCAAATCATTATTAGTAACCTCCAAATGGTTTTTGTCATGAAAGGAGCTTTCCTTGAATGGGTCCCTATGTTGTTTACCAACAAGACATTCAGGGTAAATTGGAGAGGAAATGGACAACCTTGGAAGTCCATGTACCATCCCTTTTAAACTTAGTTGATATAAAGATCTAAAAGATAGTTGAGCATAACAATACTGCCAAAGTGAAATAGATTCTATGATAGAGGTGGATAGAGATACTATAGAAGATGAAGCAGCATCTAAAGCAAATAATTTATCTTTTAAAAATGATCTATAAACAACCATACCTTTTCATGAGATAAAGTAGGATTATATATCATTATCAACAAGAAACTCCACCTTTAGATGATGATTCAAAACTTGACTAATTGATAAGAGACTAGATGTCAATCTAGGAACATATAGTTCCTTTAAGAGCTTACATTTTCATATTTCAAGAGGAATGGTGACTTGGTCTATTCCTTTTGTAACATATTCTTTATCATCAACGATCCTAACCAGATCTCTACAGGGTTTTTCTGTCAGTGAATCAAATAGCTTCATATCACTTGACATTTGTTTGGTATCCTTTATTCTATCAACCATATATTACTCATGGGCTACAAGGTCTAGGAAACTAACACTAAGCTCTTATGTACACTATAATTGTCTTTTTTAGGGGTCTCCTCATTACATCCATCATCTTATTGACCTATGAGATGTCCCTTCTACTTCCACCGATGGGGACATATTTTCAATTTCTAAGAATCATCATACCTTCATGTTCTTTATTTACATGTAGACCCTTGATTCAGGCCATTATACCAATAGATTTCTATGTGACAACCCCTTTTAGACTTTTGTAATTTTTGATGATGTTAAGACTATTATTGTTTCTATTTCAATGTTTGCTTCTCCAAAGGTACCTTATGATAGTTTTAACCTCATTGTTACTTTAAGATAACATATTTATCTTGAAACTCATCCTAGATTGAGTTCATGGATTATTCTTACTACAATAGGTTCATGAGTTCTTCGAATGACACTATCTATTTGGATATGTACATCATTGCGATGAACACACTAAATTTGGAAAGGAGTCCTCTCAGGGTGATCCGGATCAATATTTGGTCATCTACGATCTCATTGAGTGATAATAATTATATTCATAGCTTAGCCATCTGATGTAAGAATTCTTCAATTTTTTTGTCAAACTCTATAAATATTATGTGAATTCTCAACTACAGATGTAGGATCTTAGTCTTATTTTTTGCCTCATAAGTAGTTGATAATTTATCCCATGTTATATTTTATCTATTTGCATCCCTGACATACACCTCAATGTCATCAGTGATACTTAACATAATCAACATCAAGGCTTTAGCATTAGTTGTTTCATAGTTCATGAGTACATCAGGATCAATAGGAACTTACCCAATCCCTATCATGATGCCCCATAGTCCTTCAAATTGAAGGATGGTGTACATATTCCATTTTTTGGTGGCATAATTTGACCCTTTGATAAGTTAGGCATCAAAGAGAAGAAATTTTAGAGAGACATTATAAATAAAAATAAATTATTTTACTGCAATAAGAGAAAACTACAAGTCTTTTTACTCATTGGTAGGAAAATTAAGCTTGGAGATGAGCTCAATAATTATGTGCTGAGAGATGGGGATAATTTATGGGGAAATTAACCTCATATTTATAGTATTTATTATATCTAACTTTTATTTATACTCGTATTCTATTTGCTACGTAGCACACATGGAATAATAAATATTTGAGAATCCATTTATGGATTGACCCATAAAATTAAAGGTTATCATAATCTCAAAGGGCTTCCAGCAAGGCAAAGTATAAATAAGAGATCCCCTAAGAATCATGATGGTTTTCCATGGCCTACGAGTCTCCTTGGTGGCTTTCACTAGTTTCAATATTTTCCTTCAGACTAGTCATACATGGTGGTTTTACTCTTGTCTTAGCTTTATAGGCTCTTTTCATCACTTTATCCTATTTTATGGATAACATCTTTGATAATCTATTTTATATTTATTCTACCTAATTAGACTACAATATTCCTTTTTGTTTCTATCCTAGATCTCATTTATTGAATTCAAACTTATTCAAATGATGCCTATGTGTATTTGTGCTTCATTGCATTTCACTCAACCAACTTTGTAAAGTAAACTAGAATATGGACCTGCAAATCAAAGAATGAAATTCTTCTCTAGCACATCTATGGTATGATTTGAAGGAGATGAAATTAGTCTCTAGTGTGTCTTATTCTTTTTGTGGGGCTCTACACTTAACTCAAAGATACAGTGCCTTCATTACCACTAAAACAAGCTTATTTAAATATTAGTGTATATTGTTCCTTGGCTTCTATACATGCTTGAGGTTTATGAATTCTTATTTTGTAGGTTATTGTGAATTGGTTATTAGGTTGCTACATGCTTGGAATTGATAGACTAGGATTTTGAATGCTCATAGACTTTCATGATGTATGTAGGTCTGTATCTTTTTTTTTGTAGGTATTGATCCTTAGGCTCACACTATAGGCTTACTACTCAACATGATTTGACAAGGCATATGACTGGCTCTAATACTAGAATTGAGACCAGAATAGATGAAAATTAATTGATTTATTTGATAAATGAAGAAAAATTATGTACAAAGTAGTTATTTAGAAATAGGTAACCGATTATTAGGAAGGAAGGAGACTAGAAGATAGACAATCTAAAATAAAAACTAGTGTAACAGAATTAATCACACCTAGCAATCTAAATATAATGCAATATATCCTATTAATTATGATAATATTCTTGCAATAACAAGGGGAGGGGTATGTGGTTAGGGATGCCATTTCAAATCAAGGAATTGGAGTAAATGACTAGAGTCACAACTAATTATATATGAATATAGTACAAAAAGATGAGGCTATGAGGACATGGAGTATCCTCATGACTATTACTTGTAGTTATTATTAAATGACTTGTTGTTGAATGTCAAACCTCAATAAGTTTTATCAGTCTCACTATTGATCTTCTCAATAAAAATTTAAACCTAACATGTGATAATATTGTTTATGATCCAACTATAGCTCTTAAAACCAAACACAATTCCAAATCTTACTTATCAAGAGAAAAATAAGAAATAAGTCTTCTAAAGCTAGCGATCCAACATTGGAATATATTTCACATGAAAATGGAAAGGGAGTATGTGATAGTTATTAAATTTTTTCAAAATCCGTGAAATGTCATGAAATTAACTTATTTTTTTAATTCATCTCTTGGGATTATGAAATGAACAAATATTCTTAATTAATTTATAAAGGCATTACTTGGAAAGCACGTCATTTATTATGTTGATCCATTGATCTAAAGGATTTAGGAGCATATATATTTTTCCTCTAGGATAAGGTCCATGTTAATTTAAGGTATGTGCCTTGACCCCAAATTTTCCTCTTTTTGTATAGTATTCATAAGTGCATAATCTGATTCATGGGCCTAGCTTCATGATTGGTACAATAATGGGAAAATATTTTATTAACTATTCTATCATGTGTTTAGACTAATGAATTTAGGAAGTCCATAATATAAACAATAATCATTTAAATAAATTTGTTATTCATACTACATCATTTTTGGATAATTACAACTAAATAATGGTTGAACATTCAACTACTATATAGGTTGATGGTAGTTAGAGTTTGTTAGTAGAGAGGAGCATGTATGTAAATAGAATTCTTTCTAGATTAAATAGTTTTTCATCTTGTATTTTACATATGTAATGTGAAATCGTTGCATGTGTATATTTAATAATTAGTGTTCACTCATTAGATTTGGGAAGGCAATTTTGGTGATGTAGAAAAAATTATGGCTAGTTTAAATGGTTGTACAACTAGGATTTTAATAATTTAAATTTGATTCTTTCCATGGGATTCTTTATAAATCATTATTCACTTAATGAGGCAAGAAAAATGGTCCATTATTTATTTATTTCTAAATCAATTGAATTATATAAAATAACTAGAAATTTGATTTATACTTGATTGTGGCCTATTGTTGATGTTGAAATATATATCAGGTGTGATTTGAACTTGGATTTAACTTAATTTGATTTATTCACATATGTTATTCCTTTTGTAGGATATGATATGGAAATAGGAAGGGATGATATTCATGTAGGTTTACATTCACCTCATCACATGTCGTTGATCATTAGTGGCTATGATTATGACTTGGGGACTCTTCTTGAGGCCTAACATATAATTTTTACAACTATAAGTCTTCAATTTATAGGAGTGTAAAATGATGTTAGTGTATCACACATTCATGAAGATACATGTTGCATGATGTTAGTGTTTATAATCATGTAGTATTATACCTTCCCAACATCAAAGTTCCAATGCCCTTAAAAATACACTTGAGATACTCTTGAATTTACTACAAGGCACTTCAAGGTATCTCTTAGGATATACCTTGAAGTGACTTGTAATACCTTCAATGGTACCTTTAATGTATCTCATAGGAGATACCTTCAAGGTACCCTTATGGGTATTAAAAGGCCATTCAAGGTATTTCCTAGGAGATACCTTAAAGTGCCTTAGAAAATACCTTACTACAATTCATTTCAAGTTATCTCCTAGGACACACCTTGAGATACCTTTAAGGGACTTGCAATACCTTCAAGGGTACCCTTGAAGGTATTAAAAGGCACTTAAAGGTATCTCTTAGGAGATACCATCATGGACCTTATAGTATCTTCAAGGTATCTGTTAATAAATACCTTGAAGTTACTAAAACGCCCTTTAAAGTAACTTAAGACATACATTCACCCATAATGTGCCTTGAAGGTATTACAAGGCCCTTCAATGTATTTACTAGGAGATATCTTGATATACCTTAAGGGGACTATTAAAACCTTCAAGGGTACCCTTGAATATATTACAAGGTCCTTCAATATATGATCTATAAGATACCTTCAAGGGCCTTGTATTTACTATAATACCCTTCAATGTATCACCTAAAACATTTATCTCATGCTATCTTTCAAGACATATATTGACACAAAAATTTATACCTATCAAATAGTAAATATAAATACCTTCATGCTACCTCTGAGGAGATATATCTTCCCTAAAATTATATGTTTTAAAAATAACCCTCTAAAATTAAATTCAAAAGGTTTAAAATCCAAAATTTATATCAAAATTTTATAAAAAATAAATAAAGAGATTGATGAAAGTAACATGCAAGCGATACCATAAAGGTGCCACTACATATATATCTTAGTCCTAAAAGGTATTTACATAAAATAGTTATCTGCATTTCACTAGAGAGATACCTCTCATCATAACCCTCAATACATAAGGTGGCCCTCAAAACCATCACCATTAACATGCAAATAATATTATCCTAAAGTTAGCTCCTATAAATCTCATGTATCTTAATCATATCCCTTTCAAAACCTATCACTTACATCAATTTTACATGCTTTCAAACTTTAAATTTTAAATCTAAATTATATAAAATGGGAGAAGTCTAAATATTATCTTCCAAGAGATATGTTGAGAGGTATCACCTATGAAAACCTCCTCAAGATATGAACCGAGTCACTCAAAATAAACCTCTTAATGTGACATCCAAGTAGAGCTTTATGATTTTGGGGATGATAATATAAAAATATGAAATTTAAATTAATAAAGGTGCATGTTATAATTCATTTTTTCATAAAATATATTGATTTTCCATTGAAAGATGCTTTGATAATTACATTTGATCCAAATAAAACTTGATATGTTAAATAATCAATATACATACTTCAACAAATGTTAGATAAAAACACAGTAAGATTTAAAATTACATATGACCAACACATAATTATAATGCAAAAGAGAATTATTTTAGAGGAATAATATAAATCCATATATTTGATAAAAAAATGTTATATTAGAAGGGATAGATTTCTGAAAATAATGACTCCATTCTATATTGTTCGTAAAATATGTAACCAATATAGTTAAGCCAATGAGGAAATTTATGAGGCTTCATTTATTGAAAGTGTTTTATTTGCATGTGAGATTATATAATTAAGGGGTTGGAAGAATATTGAAATAAGGAAAGAAAGACAAAATAAACACATGAAAAATATAGACACTTGTCCACACAAATGAACTACTTAGTACAAAAATTATAGGAGACAAAATGCCTTATTTTCATGGAATAACACATTTAGGATTACTTTGGTAAGTTATTTAATTTTTAAAAAATTCTTACTTTACCTATCTTATATAAACAAGATTTAAATATTTTTTGTACAACTGTCCTTAGAAATATTTAAGGGCTTTTAGACCATAAAAAAAAAAGAACTAGCATAATTATTTTAAATAGGGTATGTTTCCTTGATTTAAACCCCTAGGTGGAACAACATGGATAATTAGTGCAAAAAATTGAAGCTAAAAAATAACATAATATCAAGAAATTTAGTTTATTTCACTAATCACAATTCATCAATTCTAGCAGCTAAAACCATGGCAATTGAAGAATTAATGGAACACTATATAAAATTTATGTCAAATGGTTAAATGATTTGTGTGTCTTGGATCAAATTATATATTTTTAAAAAAAACAAATTTTGGAAGCATTAAATAAAAACTCAATAACGATATTGATAAAATATGTAGATAGTGATGAAGGTAAGCTTCCAAAGACAAAGACATAAATGTTCAGTTATCATTCCAAACCATCTCTTTTACCATCCATTATAACATATTTTAACACAATGTTCATTATTGGTATGAATGTTGATTTGATAATTATTGATATTTGAAATGTCATTTAATATTTTAAGGAAGAACATCTTAGACTTTTTCTTCCAAATTTAATTTATATATTTATTTTTGGAGATTTCAATGTATTAATTACTTTAAAAGTTGCCCATTTTTCTACAATTAATATCTCGTTAAGAAATCAGTGTTGCTGGTTTTTAATATATAATAAATCAAGTGTCGTACTTTGTGGTCCAAATATTAATGGATTTAATTAGGCTAATATTAAAGGGATCAATTTTTTTCAAAATTCCACTAATTTTCAACATGAATATTTCATCCTTCACTCACAACATATTCAATCAGAGGAATGTGTTAACATAAATAAACACATACCAATATTGCAAATGATGGATTCATACAAAATGAGAAGGCCATTAAAAATGTGATAGATAACTTATTCTTGGAAAGACTAATATCTACTTTCAATATTTTAGATACATGTGATGTGCTAGGAGTATATACATGAGGTGGATTGGTGCATACATGAACATAATAGGAAACAAATTTATCTAGCATTAAAAAAATTGAAGAATAAACAATTTTAAATGTTTAATTTAAATTTTTTTTAATAAATTCAAAGGCACCAATACCAAAATATCCGCTTCAACCAATACCAAGTATATATGATTTGTATTCTTTTCTAATCGTGATTTATTTTTGAAAACTTACATCTTATAAATATTCTAGTGTGTATCATTCATGGCATTAGATAAAAGGGATGAAAACATATTATTGTAAAATCAAATCAATGCACATAACACATTTCTTTTTTAAGAAGGTAAGATAAGATCATGCATTTCTTACAATTTATCAAGTGTTTATATAATTTTTTATTTACCAACTATTTATAATACATATAAAATATTTATTCTTATACTTGATCTATTTACGTACTAATTAAAATTATTCAAAACATAATGCTATAACTTCATGTCTCCAACAAAATAACCCAAGACATAGATCTACAACTTGATGCATCCAAGAAAATAACATGTTGTAAAATATACAATAAGAAACATTTTTTAAATACCAATATCAAAGAAATTGATGACAAGTATTATTAATTACTACTAAAATATTAAAAAATACCTTTTAGGTAATAAGGAATGCAATGTTCAATGAAGGAGTGCAAATGTACAATCTGCAAAAAGGCTAATGAAAGCTGAAATATCCTTTCTCTGAATGTTTAACTATACATTTTAATATACTAGAAAATATAAATTATCTTTATTTTAAATGCTTGATCATGATTTATTTAAATATATTATAATTTATTTTTTATTTATGCATAATATATATTGACAGTCTATAAGAAAATAAAATATAATGCATCATCTCGAGTATTGGAAGCATTAGAAAAATTCTTTGCCCTTATCCTATCCTAAACTTTTACACTCATAACAAGAGATCCATAATATATTCAAACATGCTAAACCATATTTTATATGTTACATACCTTATTAATTGCCTTAATGTCTACACCAAATAACATATCATTTTATATGCTTACATTATTTCTTGTTGGATTGGTTGAGATGTATAAGGAATTGTATTGATTAAAATTATTTCTATTCAAACCTTTTTTTGAGTTTAATTAATGTCATTTAATATAACATTGGATCACATGTACTAATTTTAAGATGAAATTATGATCATTCTCTTTGTAAATAGTTTTTACACCTTGTTTATGGTTATGAATTGAATGTATTTTTCTATGGTTAGAAATATAAGGTTGGTGATTCATGTTGGTACCATTATTTAATATTGAGAAGTTGAGGTACCTCCTTTTTTTTTTCATTTCAAGCATATAAAATGTCATATTGACTTCAAATTTTATTTAAGTGTCAAATTATATAACAATATTATTTGGAAAAAAAGAGGGTTCATTGTGTTATGAAATCACCATTCATTAATTTTTTATTAATTTGTTTGGGTTTTATTGCATAAACATCCATTTTTCCATACCTTTATGTCAAACTATCTCAAAATAAAACTTGTAAAATATATTTACAATTTATTCAAAACAATCATTTAAATTGTTTTTATGAGCCTCCATAAATAATTTTAGGTATTGTATCATGGTAAACACTAGGAATATGTTCCTCCAAACAACAATGGAGGTACCTCTGATTTTTTAGTTTAAATTTTTATTTTGTTAAGATATAAAAAACATATCTAAAGCCTCTAAATTTTTCATAAGATGTAATGATTAAATTAAATTATACTAAATTACATTTTAAATATATTAATGTTTCCCACATCTCATCAATAATGATGATTTGTATTTTTTTCAAAAAGCCTTATCAAAAACTTGAATTTCATGTTTAGTAGTCGGTATTTATTTAAAATTAATGATCCAACAAACATCTAAAACATTTTGTATAACATTTCCATTTTTTATTTCTTGAAATATGATTTTCTAAATAATTGCTTTCTTTCTTAACAAATTACAAACATTTCAAAGGAGGCACTAAAACTAAATTCTATAAAACTATTGATTTTAAGGTTGGATGACATTATTTGTTGTGCACAAAATTAAATATATGCAAATGTATGTTAAAGGAAGAAAAACTATTTTATATTAGAAAATATGTATACTACATACAAGAAGATTCCATAGAAAATTTGAAGGTGGGATTGCAATATTTTTCTCATGTTGGCCTTTCATCAATAATATAAGACAATCATTTGAGGATACTCATTCAAGCCATTTATTACACAACTTCATATTTCATGTTCATTTGGAAGAAAAATATTCTGAGCCGTTCCATATAAAATATTAATAAATTGGATGAGGTTATTTTAAAGAAACATTTGAAGATGTTTTTTCAATTGCTAACATGGTGTTCATTGAATGTAATTCTCAAAAATGTTTGGTTACGAAACAAAAGTTTAAAATGATTTATGTTTAAAGAGATATAGTGGAAATGAAATTTAGAGACATGAGAAGGATTGGAGAATCAAAATGATGTCTATCAACACATTCTTTGCCAAAAGCATAAAATCTATGCTAAAAATAGTGAAACATTATTTAGGAAAGTTAGATATTAAAAATATGGTTATAACTTCACCAGATGATTATTTCAAGTGTATTTATTGAAAAGAAACTATCATTTTTAATAACATTATCATCATTTTATACAAATCAATTTAATTTTTTTATAAAATATAGTCCAATTTATTTCAAATTTATGGATTTTAGATTATAAATACTTTGTTCTTTCTTTTTGAAATTTATTTTTATTAAGCCTAATTTATTTCAAATATTTTTCTTTAGATTAAAATATTTATAAGCCCATATTGGTCTAAATTATTCCAAAAAAATTTAGATAGAGCTGGGTGTTGTTTATTTATACTAGAATCGATTTATTTATAGTTTGATGTTGTTATTTTATAGTCAAACCTATATAATTATTATAAAATTCAATTCAAAGTATTTCCAGTTTATTTCAAATATACTTCAATTTATGTTAAATATAATCTAGTTAATTTTAAAACATAATCAAATTTATTTCAAAAATTTTAGTTTTACATTGGATATACTTTACCCTCACTCCAAATTTATTTAATGTTCTCACTTTATTTATAATAAGTTTTGGTTAGAAATTATTTGTACTTATTACAAATACATAAGATAGATGTCATTTAATTATAATAAGTCAAACTAATTCTTAATGAAATCTAATTTATTTCTTATAGTTTTTTAATATTGGACTACTAATAAGTTTATATTACTTTAAATTATTTGGACTTATTACCAATATATTAGATAGATGTGATTTATTTTTAATAAGTCCAAATAATTCATGATAAACTATAATTTATTTAATATAGTATTTTAGAAATTTTACTACTAATAATTTCATATTATTTTAAATAATTTGGACTTATTAAATATACATTATATATAGATGTGGTTTATCTATAATAAATCCAACTAATTATTGATAAATTCCAATTTATTTATGATAGTTTTTCAAAATTCAGATTGCTACTAAGTTCATATTATCTAAAATGTTTCTTCAAAGTATAAAATCAATGGAACAAGGGTCAAAATTCTAAATATTTAAAACCCTTTACAATATCAAGATGTAATACAAAAGGACCCTATTTAATCATAATCTCAGTGGATCCTATATGGCTAATGAGTATAGAAGGAGTCAAAATTCCAAACACTCAAAACTCTTTAAAATATAAAAGTAGAATATAAAGGGAGCCTATTCAAATCCCTGTTAAATAATGGTATAAAGCTAAAATGGCAAATTATAGTATAAAAGTATAATGTAAAATTATAATATCAAATGGTTGTTATAAAATTACATAGTTAAAACCCAACATTCCCATATCAATTTATTAAATTCATGGGATATATTACTTACCTAGTTGGGATAAGCCTTAAACCAATTCTAGTCATTTTGAATGACTTGCCTAATCTTGATTGTAATGTGGTGACGATGAGGGATCCTACTAGTGGTATGAAGAGGGGTTCTAGAGTTCAAGAATATGTGTTATTTGAAAATTATGAGAGGTGAATTTCTTATGAAATGATAATTAACATTCATCCCCTTGAATGCATTGGTGGGGCCCATTGATGCCTTAATAATCATAGTTAACATTTTTTTACCATCGGTTGGGGTTAATGAAATTTAAAATGGATGCAATTAAGGCTAATGGAAAGGGAAAAAAATGATAATGAATGGAATCATCCCAATAAGCGGTCAACATCTATCATGGTGGTCCATATGGATTGCTCCCACTAGTGATGTTCAATGTAAATTTACACTTTTCAATGAAATAAAAAAAATAGATATACATTTACCAATGTATTAATCCATTCATATTTAAAGAGATAAATATAGATAAGGTTTACAATTAAATAGGCAATATGTTAGGGATTCACTACCTAGAAATTAAGTTTCAAAATAAAAATATTAAGTTAAAATAAGGTAAAGAGATTTACTAAGTAATTTCAAGTAAAAAATAGTAAGAGGAGGAAGTTCATCTCATTGAAATAAAGATTACCAAGAAGTAAGATTTCTTAATAGAGGGTCTACCTCCAAAAAACCATTCAAAGTATTATAAATAGGACAATGAAAAATAAAATTAAACATAAGGAGATAAAGAGCTAACACATTACTACCAACTATATTTAATGTCAGGGATGACTTTTGAAAAGCACCAACAATAAACTTGTAATAAAAAATCATACTCCAACCACTTTGTCAATTTTGATGGTAAGAGAAATGGTGGTTAGTAACCTTATAAAAACATGTTTGGGGGATTCTCCTCAGTAAAAATAACACTTTTCTTTTAATTAAAATCATTTAAGTGATGAAATTATTTTAAAAAAATCTTACTTACCCTAACTCACAAAGCTATACTTTGACATCACTTTAAGAGATTTATTTTGAGTGATTTTGGTCATACCTTCAGAAGGTTATCATATGTGATACTTATCAAGGTATATATTGGAAGATACTTCTAGAGTTCTCCCATTTCTTAAAAACTAGATTTAAAATCTAAAGTTTAAAATCATTTACAATTGATGTAAGGGACAAGTTTTAAAAAGTATATGATTAAGATGAAATAGATTTATAGGAGATAGAATGATGGCATTATTGTTTACATTTTTTTGGTGATGGTTTTGAGGGCCAACTTATCTCTTACGAGTTAGCATGAGAGGTATATCTCTACTAAAATATTGAGAGGTATTTTATGGAGATAAATTTTACATCTAAGATATATATTTAGTGACAAATTTATACTATCACTTGCATGCTACTTTGCTAAATGTCTTTATTTTTTTATAAAATTAAGTTATAATATGTTGTATTTTAACACATTTGAGTGTGATTTAATAAGGTGATTTTTTAAAATGTATAATTTTAGGTAAGATATATCTCCTTGGAGATAACATGAAGGTATTACTATTTACTATTTAATAGGTATAAATTTATCGGTCAATGAGTGTATTTAAATATACTATAAGAGGTACTTTTTAGGTGATATGTTGAAGGAATTTATAGTAACTTCAATGTGATTCCTAAGATATGTATTCAAGACACTACTATGTCCTTGAAGGCATATCCTAGTACATACCTCGAAGTTCCTTGTAATACCTTGAAGGATACACTTGAACGTATTACAAGACCCTTCAAGGTATACTAAGGTGTCTCCTAGGAAATACCCTTAAGGGCATTTTAATACCTCCAAGAAACATCTTAGAGGAATGTTTTACGTCAATGTCTGTGCTAAGATACCTTAAATGTTTTTTTCGTAGCTTCGAGGTATTTCTTAAGAGATACCTTAAAGGTATTACAAATCCCTTGAAGGTATTTGCTAGTATATACATTGAAGGGCCTTGTATTACCTTCCAGGGTACACTTAAAGGTATTACAAGTCTCCCTTCAAGGTATATCAAGGTATGTCCTAGGAGATAACATTGAAGGAACTTGTAGTAAGGTATGTCCTAAGGAATTTCAAGGTATCCCATAAGAGATAACTTGAAGGGCCTTGTCATACCTTCAAGGGTACCTTGAAGGTATATTGTAAGAGATACCTTCAAGTTAACCTTGAAAGTATTATAATACTTTTAAGGTTAACTTGAAGGTATCTCCTACAATATATCTTCAAGGTACCCCTCAATGTATTAGAAGGCCCTTCAAGGTATTTCCTATGAGATACCTTGATGTGCCTTGTAGTAATTTCAAGGGTATGTCAAGGATATTTTGAAGGGCATTGGAGATCTAATGCTAAGAAATTTGGGGAATACATGAATAGAAAAACTAACATCATGTCATGTGTCTCTTTGTGATGCCATACACTCTTAAAACCTAGAAACTTTTTATTTTAAAAATTATCTAATGGGACTTAAGATGCATCATATATGTTTCTTATTTATCCATAAACTACCATATTTGTATATCTTGATTAACATTAGGAATGGATAAATACACTATATTTCAGGACCTTATCCTTTCCACTTTATTTTGTATTGGATGTTTTTTGTATTGGATTTTTCAGTCATCGGGATACCATAATACAAGCTAGGACACTTACAAGTACTCCAAGAGATTTGTGGGAAGCCTGATAACCTACGATAAAACATTATTTGATCTATAAAATATTGAGGAAAATATATGTGAAAATGTTCCAATATTTTTGTGAGAGCAAATATTAAGTAATATCTCAAACTTTTAGCTATTTAGGCTGGTCTTGATATGAAGCCCCTCATAGTCATATCATATAATATTTTTAGGGATAATGCATGATCCTCACAAAGACATTGATGAACATCTAGAATGAGAGAATCATGAATGAATAGAACCAAAAATTAAATTCCATGTATAACAATTAGGAGATACCCAAATGAAAACTGACGTTAGACACCTATAAATAACCATTAATTATCTCTAATTAGCAACAATAAGTTAAGGAATCTAAATACCTCAAGTATGCACAAGATGTTAAACATTCAATGGAAGTAAATTGATCGAGATAATATTCTTGGTATAGTTGGTATAACAACACCATAACTAGATTCCATAAATAAAAAAATACCAACCATAAATATAGTATTAAGGTTGAATAATAATTACAAGATCATAACAATTTACATTTGCTATAGCACTAAACTAGAAGAAGTTTAGTAGTCACACCAACCAAATACTATAAATTTGATACTAGAGTATCCGCTAATAAATATTGAAGAATAAATTTCACATGGAGATGATCCGTTCACACTAAGTACTGAAGTATTACCCACTTTAGTCAATCACTGCTCACATCCTAGTCCCTTATTGGAACATGAAAATATCTAAACTTCCTTCACAATTAGTTATGCACTTAGTATATCATTATTTATCTAACATATTTTCAAAGCATAAGAATTAAAACCTTAAAATATTATGTTAAACATCAACATAATATACCTATAATTGTAAATGAATATAATCTTTATTCCCATCCAACAAGGTTATCATTCTATGAAGATCCAAGGAAGATTGTTGTCAAAAATTTTAAGAGTGGTCTAACAAGTTCAATTTGAATTAGTTTGAGTTAACTTATATCTATTGATAGACCCATAGAAAGGGCTAGTGGCATTGTACATAAAGGAATAATTATATGATAATATAGGTATTAATTTATAAACAAAACAACCATTAAAGGGGAAAATCAATTTGTAATAATAATGTAATATAAATGGAAACAAAAGCTTTATATTTATCATCACAAATTCCATTTAGGATTATTATCGGTGAGCACAACACTCTAAATATTTAACAAAGATAACCAGATAATCATTTTCACAAAATCAAAGGCCAATATGTAACATAGCACATGTGTTATTAGACTAAACTCCAATGAAATTATTTTATTCTATAGAGCGTAGTAGAAATATATACAACTACCTAAATTAGGTAACCAATAATCGAAAAGGGAGAACACTAGAATAGTTGGAAATAATCCACACACAAACCAATGATGGGCTGGACATATAGGGGCCAACAGCTTAGTTTGTAGAGCACTCCAATAGTGAATGGAAGGTCCTAGCTTTGAGTCTTAGCTGGTCCATATGAATTGTATCTCGTATGTGGTATTAGAGCTAGGATAGGATCCCCAAACACCTGTAGTATGGCTTAAGGGGGGATGTTGTAAATAAGCCACACCTGGAATGATGATGGGCAGGCCATATAGAGCCCAATATCTCAGTAGGTAGATCACTCTGATGGGAATTTTTGCATTGATGGGGAAGAGCCAAAGGCTCTGGGATGTGCAGAGCACACCAAATTATTGATCAATATCAAGAACTTATATTTTGATTATAAGAGTTACACATATATCGAGCACACTATAATTGCTCTTCAAACTACTCTCACTAAACTAGAATGGTTGTTCTAACAACCAAGATCCTCTCCTAAAATCATTCATAAAACCTCTCACACTAATTCTTATGTGAGTTGAATAACAACTCACTTTATAACAATATTATAATCATGTTAGGACTAATCCCTGACACCCCCCGCCCTCCCACCTAGTTCTAATATGGGATGAGGAATTACACACCTAAAATTGAGCCCCATCCCCGCCCCGCTTCCCACCCCCCCCCTGAAATTTATTTTCTGGATGTCAACTTCCACTAATAATGCATCCATTTTTTCTTTGATTTAAAAATTTTATTACAAAAAGAAGATATTTACATTGTATATGCTTTATTGAGACATACAATTTTTTTTACAAAGTGCCATTTATAAATAGACTTATTTACTCCACCATAAATTGACTGGCACTACAAAACAAAAAAGAGAAAGACAATGACAAGACATAAAACTATCGACTATAAAAACTTTGACACAAATAAAAAAATATTAAAAATAAATATAAATTAAACTAACTAAATTACATCTAAAAAATATATATATTAAAAAAATAAAAAAATAAAAAATAAAATAAAATAAAATAATTAAAAAAAATTATAAAAATCTAAAAATACTAAACAAAAAGTAACAATAAAAATGACTTAAAAGAATAAACTATCAACAAATAAAATTTAATAAAAAAAATACTTGACTTTATACCTAGGCCATTAAAATAGACTCGATCAATATAAATCTAAATCTAAACATATGAAATATAAACAATAAATCTAAACAAATACTAAGAGCTCAAATAAATATAAACTACTTAAAAATACTAAACAAGAAATAAATAAACATAAAATAACTGACATGATAAGAAATTAAACTTATAAACTAAAGACAATGGACCAATTTTTAAAAAATAATCGACTCATACTAACTATGACGCATCTAAACATGACTCTTCTCAAATTTAAATAAAACTATTTAATAAAATCAACTCATAAACCTAAAATGGATTTAGCAAACCAAAAAGATAAACATTAAACCCTAAAAAGGAGACTCTTTTATTGCCGTCAGAAGTGCAAATGTTGTTTAGACATTTTCAAGTACTCTGCCTTGAGACAAGTCTGATTTCTATTGTGGATGAAAAACTACAACCTTTTTGAATAGTCGAGCGGTGAGGATTTGATTCCATTGACTCTATCGAGTTGGATATCCTTACCGCATGAGTATTTTCAAGGTACTGAACAGGGATCCTTACAACTTATGAACATATCTTGATGTAGAGCCAACTAGATTTGATCCACAGTTACTAGTCATCTTGGGAGATTTTGATAGCAAGAACCGTGTGGATCACAAGATGTGGAGTTGCTTGGCAGACACGTCAAGGTGAATGCCCACAATGTTGAATCTGCAAGGAAACTCATTGAGATTGCCACGAAGGAAGAGATGTAGATTAGATCAAATCGCAAATAAGAGAATGATCGATGCTAAGGAGAAATCTAATGCAAATCAATCATGGCCAATGCGAATATGATGCAGTCAAACCCTCCAATGTAGATCTAAAACCTGTAAATCCTCATGCACAGATCTAATATGATGATAGACCAATGCAACACAGACATATATTCCCTCAAATATGTATTTAATTTTTATTTTTATTTTTATTTACAAAACAGAATCTGCAAGCCCGAATGCAAACAGAAAATAAGTTGTACGGCCTGCAAACCTTATTAATATTACAAATCCTCTTTAATTCCATTAGACATCTAAGGAAGAGACATTGAAAACAACACGTAGTCTGTACTGCTGCTCCAAAGTGAAATTAGATGAACGATGGATGGCCTTTCGAATGGAGAGACTTTAGCATGTGGTCTTCACTACTTTGTCTCAATATGCCTAAGCCAAAGAGGTCCAGAGAGGTCGAAGAAGCTGCTCAAATACCATTGATGGGAATTACCCCATTAATGGAGAAGAGTCAAAGGCTTTGGTATGTGCAGAGAACACCAAATTGTTGATCAATTTCAAAAAATTATATTTTGATTACAAGAGTTATATATATATATATATATATATATAGCACACTATAATTTCTCTTCAAACTACTCTCACTAAATTAGGATGGTTGTTCTAACAACTAAGATTCTTTCCTATCATCATCCCTAAAACCTCTCACACTAATTCTTATGTGAGTTGAATAACAACTCACTTTATAAAAACATTAAAATCATGTAAGGACTAATTCCTAACACACTCAAATAGCAAATGGAAGGTCCTAGTTTCGAGTCCTAGCTGGTCCACATATATACATATACATATACATTCATATATATATATATATATGTATATCTATATGTATATGTATATGTATATGTATATGTATATATATACATATACATATACATATACATATACATGTACATGTACATGTACATGTATATGTACATGTATATGTATATGTATATGTATATGTATATGTATATGTATATGTATATATATACATATACATATACATATACATATACATATACATATACATATAGATATACATATATATATATATATATATATATATGAACTTAATCTAAAATCTATATTAAAATTGACACAACTATAATGAATAATAGCTTTATTAAAAATATTTATATATATGCTATCATTGGGATCTATATCTATTATATCAACATGCACTTAAAACGGTGCATCAATTACATTAGCTTAAAACTAGCTATGCAAATTCCTCTCTAGTCCACATTAGTAAAGTTAAATCCAATTCCAATACATCAAGATCAAAAAGATAAAAATAATTCATGATAACTTAATAACTCATAGAATGAATTTAAGTAGTCTCATAATTCTTATAGATGTATCATTTTTTACCAAAGGTAAATCATCTATGAATATATATTATAAACCTTAAAAAGAAATATGATAATGTATACTAAAAATGTCTCATGAAAAATAACATCAATAATGCACTTAACAATCATGTGATGGTCTAATACAACAAGGAACATTTGAAAATATCATAAAGTTAACAATTCCATCACTTTTTTCTCTATTCAGTACAATAATCCTGTTAGTGTAGATGTTTAGATATGTTAGAACTACTACATTATTTTTAGTTGTTTTTCTTATAACTCCCCAAATCCTATAAATCTCTCACCTATTTTCTATTACATCTCTCATGTATATATTTTTCTCCATATTTGCAAATAAATCAATAAGCTGATTTGTTTGATCTCAATATGGTATCAAAGCATTACCTAGGCAAATCCATAAAAGGAGAACATTGACCAAGTAAGAGTCCATCAACGCAGTAATCAGTCAAGCCTCAGCAAGGAACCATGCTTGGAGACTAGCTTAGAATTAGCAACCTATAATGTTACAGTTAGAAGCAATCAACATCAAAAATTGTTGATTGAACCCTGCCTGAGTGTCAAGTCTAATGACTCATGAAGTGCAATGAATTTAGAGCATAAAGCCCTGACACTTAGAACTTACTAACAATCCCTTGAAAGGAGGTTAATATTGGATGAATTACCTATTCGATGCCAACCCTATAGTGACCTAAACCAAAAGACCCATGAAGTAAGGAAGTGAATTTAGACACCAAGATTGAAGTGGAACATTGATCGAGCAACCTCTGACATGTATAATGCATAGTAGAAACATGATCTACAAAAGATAAAGAGTAGATGTGGCCATATAAGTTTGAGTGAGCCTTTGTCTTCATTTACATCAATGTATTAGAATGCAACAAAAGCTTGGTCGATACCAAGCCAAGAAAATTGAATATTTTTAACTCTTATCCTGGAAGGAACAATAGTTTGCAAGCTTGTTAAACACTAATGGAGCAATTTCGTAGCATAGAAAAACCTGGCAAAAGAGCAATGAGGAAACCAAAGGGAGATAAGCATGGAATTCCAAAGCTAGATATTACTATGCTGAAAAGAGACCAATAATCTTGGACAAGATATAGAGATGGCCAATGCCATTAAGTGAAATAAGAAGGCAGCATTTGAAAAAGGTACATATTTCTAATACAAAATTTGGAAGAAATAAATATTACTTTTTTAGCTTTCTAAAAAATTTTAAAAAGTAAAAAAATTAAAAGATGTCTACACCAGAATTGCTTCTATTTGAAGCCTAACTTCTCAAAGGGCCAAACTATGCCACCTTAAAAATGAAGATATGAACCATCCTTTAGTTTAAAATACTATTGAGCATGATGACAGGGACCATGTAGGTTCCTACTAATCCCAATGCAGTCACAAAATATGAAATTATGAATGTTAAAGCCTTGATGCTGATTATGTTAAGCAGCATAGATCATGTGTAGTCATATATTAGGGATACAAATAGAGTAAAGATAATGTGGGATAAATTAGTAACATTGAGATAATGTTAGATTGTAAACCTCTTTAACCACCAATGGAGAAAATTTTAAAAATTTCTTGATTCCAAGACCCATAAATCAAGGGACATCTCACAAATCAAGAAGATGATGGATTTGACGAAGAGGCACTTGAAGAAGATAAGAAATTAGTGATAATCTCCCAGACCTTGCAACCTAGAAGGAATATCTAGTTCATAGACTCAGGTTCCACTAAACACACATCAGGCAATAGGAAGCTATTTGATTCACTGATAAACCAATCCATTGGAGATCATATTAGGGTCACTGATGATAAAGAGTATGTTGCAGAACTAATAGGCCAAGTCACCATTCCTCTTAGAACATAAAAGTATACACTCACAAAGGTACTATATATTCATGGATTGACATGCAATCTCTTATCAATCAATCAGCTTTTGAATCATCATTTTAAGGTGGAGTTTCTTGTTGAAAATGGCATCAAAACATGTTTGATCTTATGAAATGGTATGATTATTTCTAGAGCATTTTTGAAAGATAAATTATTTTCTTTAGATGTTGTTTCATCTTTTTTAGTAGTTCTATCTGCCTCTATGGTAGAATCTACCACTTTATGGCACTATCATTATGGTCACCTATCTACTAGATATTTATACTATCTAATTTCAAAAGGGATCATACAAAGACTTCCCAAGTTATCTAGTTACTTTCCCATTTGCCTTGGATGTCTTGTAGGTAAATAACATATGGATCCATTCAAGCCAAGCTCCATTCATGCCAATAAACATTTGGAGGTTATTCATACTGATCAAAATGTACCTTCACCTACTTCATTTTCATGATACAAGTACATCCAACTATTCATGGATGACTACTCTCAAAAAATATGGGTGTTTTTCTTGAAGAAGAAGAGTGAGGACCTTTGTCATTTCTAGGTTTTTTATCAATAGGTTATGAAGGAGAATGGATAACCTCTTCTTCACCTCCACACAGAGCAAGGGGATAATTCACATTGAAAAGTTCTTGACATTCCTAAACCAAAAAAGATTAAAAAAAAATTAATTGCTCCCTACACACCCCAGTAGAATAGCATTGTTGAGTGACATAATCACACAGTGATGGAAATGGCTCACTGTATGCTATCAACAACAAAGCTAAAGAAATCATATTAGGAAAAAGTAGTCTAGATAGCTATTTATCCTCTCAATAGGGCATCAATGAATATTTTGAAGGATTAAATGTTGGAAGAGGTATGGATTGGTAAAAAACCATCAATTTATCATCATCTAGTGTTCAGTTGCATAACATATATGCATATCCTAGCTCAAAAGAGGAAGAAATTGGAGTCAGAGACACTCCCATGCATTCTATTGGGCTATAACACTACCATGAAAGATTAACATCTCAAGGATCCTAGGATTAATAAAATCTATGAAAGTAGAGATATGGTTTGTGATGAGTCATCCTTTGACTCAGTAATGTAGATAGAAGAATTAACACCAACCACCTCTCACCAATTACTCTCTAGGTCAGATGATGAGGAGACCTCTCACAGAGAAGATGAGCTAAAAGGGGAGCTATATGTTGATCTTAGAGAATTACAACATCCACCAGGTAGTTCTTTGCATCAACAAAGTAGTTCACATTAGCAACAGAGTTCCCGTCCAAAGTGGGTACGAAGCACCATGAAAGATTCCCATGTGAAAACTCCCAAGAATAATTCATTCGGATTTAGAATGAGGATTCAAACAAGAAATGTGGTAAATTTTGTACTCATGAGTATAGTAGTTGATATCTTTGAACTTGATAATGCTCAAGATGTACTAAGTCAATCATAGTGGAAGAAAGCAATGGATGTTGAATATGACTCACTCATGCAGAATCTGACTTAGAAATTTGTCAATCTTCCTATAAGAAAGAAACCCATAGGTTGTAAATGGGTTTTCAAAACTAAATATAAGGTAGATTGATCCATTCATAAGAATAAAGCATAATTTGTAGCAAATGGATATGCTCAGAAAGAAGGCATTGGCTATGAATAGATGTTTTCACTATTGCACTAAATGTCACAGAATAAAATGTAATATTTTATTGAATGAGAGGAGGCATATATATACAAAGATATGGTTGTTACAAAAATTGTAACTACCAATCCATTGCCTAACTACTATGCCACCACTATCACACCTAAGCTCCTATAACTAGCTATAATAAATCATTGTACTGCTAGGTTAACTAAACTTAGAAATGTAATATAAATATATACTAATAATCACTAATTTGTGATCTATAATTACATTATCTGAACAATGAAAAATGTCAAGTTACACCAACATTCTTCCATTTATTACATTGTTTTCACAAACATCATATTTCCTAATAGTGGTCCCCCCTTTATTTCAAACACTATAAACATGTTTTTACACTTCCCATGTAGTGCATGCGATCTTTGTGGTTTTTTGGTCTTGGTGGCACCTTGCTTTTTCCTTGTAGGATTACCACAAACTTGGAAGTGACAGGTGTACATCTCTCTGCAAACACTTTCGATGGTGTCTAGGATTACTACAAACCCATATGGTTTTCTGCTACAGGTTGACCATAAACCTAGAGGGTGAAGGTGGTCTATACTATTTATACACTTTCGTGGTTTCTTGAATTTTCATAAACCCTTTTCCAACAACCAAGTGCTACTTTAGTACTTTTGTTCCCCAGAACATTCTTCATCAAGAGGTACCAAACTAAAAAATAATGCTTAGTATTTTATTGAAAAATACATTTCATAATAAAAGAAAACACACCAAAATTTGTCACCATAGCAATGATGTAACCCCATCATAGGCGACTCACGAGAGGACATCAGTTATCCTCTAGCTTCTGGTAAATGAAGCTACTTCACTCAACAAATATGACTTTGAATATCAACCCTTACATGTCATTTTTTAGGACAAAACTCTCCCACTGACACATACAACTCAAGACATTGAGTATGCTTGATAATGCATCTGTACAAGAAATTTTTTACTTTTGACAATATCGACAATGAGCCCAAGCTAATATTAACTCCAGACAACATGACTTTAAAAAAAAAAAAAAAAATTGACTCATAAATCCAACATATCTTAAAACTGAGTTTTTGACACTTTTTAAATTTTGAACTCTTTTATCAAACATTAAACGTAAACACAATTAAAATACTTTGAATATACTCTTTAAGAGACAAAATGACTCTATTTAATACCCCCAAAAAAACTTCTAAACTGTTACAACCTTAAAATTTGCGTATACCAAATACATCAAAACTATAAACTAACCAATACGAAGCTTCTGCTTGTATGGTAACATGCATAGCAGATAGGATAGCATGAAAGACATTTGCTTTGTTGAAACGGCAAGCAGAATCAATGCATTGCCTATGTCAATCTGCAATCTTTTCTTCAATCCAAAAATATGCAGGCAACATGTCAAGGAGGAGATATTCCCATTGGTTCTCATACGATTTGTTGGTGTCATGAACAATACGGAAGCTGGTTTGGAAGACTTTTTCACCGTCAGATGAAGACAAGTATGCAGGCTGAGCTCACATACAAAAGCCATTTAAAATCAAATCTAGGTAGGCAGACTTCAACAAAACAATATTATGCAAATTTAGTCGATCCGACATTTATTCAAAATCATCAACCTCTTTAAGATCAAATGATACCAAAAATGTCAATGGAATCTCTACAATTTTGGCGAACTACAGATCTAATCTGACGATCAATAATACGCACAGTTGTACAGTATATGACATTGATCAGCTGATTTAATTTGATCCTGGAACTTGAATGCGACAATAGATTAATCTAAAATGGCCGTAGGGCTGCAAGATGCCTTCAAGATTGGATAGAAACTTAGCATAAAAGTCATGTTAATCTATACAAAGTTGAACAGTCTAAATTATTAACTTACGGTTCTCAACGGCTACTGCACCATTTGCTTCTTCAGCGTCGACTCTCAGCGTTCTTCCTAGAATCTGCGTGACAGGTCTGTGCAAGTGAGAGTCATTAGAAATAACATAGATCTGGTCATTTCCCATAAAGATGGCTGATAAAAAACACATTAGGAAAGAATAGACTCGACATCAAATCAATCAAAGTGTAGCCCAAGTGCGTAGCAGCCCGAAACAAATTCTGATAGAATCAAGAAAACAAATCTATGTGGAGAACGATGACATTTTTGCAGTCTGAAGGAACAACAAACAAGAGTATAGGCACCTTGAATATGTCAGAGTACCGTTATGATCCATGATTTAGTCTATGATGAATTATGTGCTTCAGCGAATCATGTTTACCGGGGATGAAGTCGAACAACTCCTCTTGTTAGGCAGTGATGAATTCTCACCAAAAAAAATAAACACAAACACTTCCGCTGCCTGATCTTTTCATATTCAGAGGCAAAGCGAATTAAACTGCCCCTCACAACATTCGGGATCCCATTATGAATCGCTTTGTTATCACATTAATGCACCAAATGTCACAGAACGGAATGCAGTATTTTATTAAATTTGAAGAGGTGTAAGTATACAAATATATGATAGTTACAAAACCTGTAATTACCAATCCATCCCCTAATTGCTATGCCACCGCTGTGACACCTAATCTCTTGTAGCTAGCTATAACAACTCATCGTACTACTAGGTTAACTAAACACAACAATGTTATATTAAATGATTCTAACAATCACTAGTCACTAATCAGTGAACTATAATTACATTAACTAAAAAATTTAATATGTCTCTAATTTTATGCCAACATACACCCACTGTGAAGATCAAGACCGTTAGAGTTGTTTGCGTACTAGCATAATAGAATGGATGGAACTTCAGCAAATGGATGTTAAGAGCACTTTCATTAATGGTGATCTCAAAGAAGAAGTATACATGACCCAACTGGAAGGATTTGTTGATGAAAATCATCATAAAAGGGTATGTCATCTCATCAAATCACTCTATGGACTGAACCAAGCTCCTAGGGCGTGTTACATCAAGATAGATGATCACCTTTTGCTGCATGGTTTTACTCATAGCCCCTTGGATTCCAACTTGTACATAAATAAGGTAGGGACAAAAATCATCATTACTATTTTGTATTTATATGATCTTGTCATTATTGTAAGTTCATAAGATCATATTGATATTCTGAAGAATGACCTCAAAAGATCCTTCGACATGACTGATTTAGGGCTACTTCATTATTATCTTGGCTTGCAGATATGGGAGAAATAGAATCACATTCTTATCTCATAGATAAAATATGCAAAGACACTACTGAAAAAAGTATATAATGTTAGATTGTAAACCTCTTTCAACACCAATGCAGAAAGGTTTACAACTCTCTCGATTCCAAGACTCACCTCAAGTGGATATAACTCTTTACAGATAGTTCATTGGGAGTCTTGTCTACTTGACCTACACTAGACCAGATATATGTTTTGTTGTGAACTATCTCTCTAGATTCATGCACAAGCAAAAGAAATTTTATTGTGTTGTAGAAAATCATGTTTTGAGATATGTTCGAGGTACTCTTGAGTATGGTATGAAATACAAGAATAATACTCAGTACTTCTTGCAGGGATACACCAACTCAGACTACGTTGGATCTGTTGATGATAGAAAGTTAATGTGATAATACAGATTTCACCTCAGATCTAGACTAATCTTGTGGATTAGTAAGAAGTAGACTATTGTGTCTCTCTCATCTATTGAGGAAGAGTATTTTTTTACATGTGGAGCTATGTGCAAGGTGATATGGTTACGTTGCATTCTAGATGATATGGGATTCAGTGAAAAGAAGCAACCTATCATTCATTACGACAATCAAGGTGTGTTAAAGTTTGTCAAGAATCCTATTTTTCATGAAATAACCAAGCACATTGAGGTCAAAGTTCACTACATTTGAGAGCAAGTCTTAAACCACCATATCAAGCTCTAGTACTACCCAACAGATGCATAGATAACTAATATACTCACCAAATCCTTTGGAAAAGTCAAATTTGAGCTATTTAGGGAGTACATTTGTAAAATCAATGTAATAAGGGGGCGAAGCAGGGGGTGGGAGGGATTGATAGCATGGATATTTTTAGATTATCAAGTAAGATATATATATATATATATATATATATATATATATATATATATATATATATATATATATATATATATATATATATATATATACACACACATATATATATGTATATATACATATACATATATACATATATATATATATACATATATATATACATATACATATATATATATACATATATATACATATACATATATATATATATACATATATATATATACATATATATATACATATATATATATATATATATATATATATATATATACATATATATATATATACATATATATATACATACATACATATATACATATATATATACATATATACATATATATATACATATATACATATATATATACATATATATATACATATATATATATATATATATATATATATATATACATATATATATATATATATATATATATATATCATTACTATATATATATATATATATATATATATATATATATATATATATATATATATATATATATATATATCATTACTAGGCTTCAGAAAAAATCATTTTAGTTATATGATCTTTCTAGACTCCTCCCTTCCCACGAGTCTATTACCATATTTTTGGTAATTATTGTGTATATATTTTGCTCTTCGATTCATGAATAATTAAATCCAATTTGATATTAATTATGTGTAATTTGATGCAATATTTAACATATAGAAAGTGAAGATACAATTTACATAGCAAAACATTCTACATGAATTATGCATAAATTAATATCATTACCTAATTCCATTCCAACTAATGTCATTTACAAATCTACTACTATGTACATAATAAAAACTAATAGCTAGATCGACAAAGAATTTTATAGTTATATCCATAGTTATTTAACAAATAAACATAATTATGTGTTATTAGAACCTATTTTAATTTGTAATCCATAAGATAAGAAGTTTCCACATCATAATTCCATACACATACACCTAGTACTACCCTGGCCATGCTAAAGGCTCATGTGGGTATAGTAGAATATACCCACATGATTATATAACCTTAGAAGGTTTTCTACAGTGCTTGCACTTATTATCATATGGTTCAAATCACAATTTTTTTATAAGAGAATAAATACATGCCTAGTTTAAATGTTTTTGAAATGTTCTCCTTTCTCTTTGTACCTTCCTCTATGAAATACACCATCCTTACTGATAGATGGGAATTAAGACTATAACTACCTAGATTTTTCACCATTTATCAGTTTCATTGATCATATGCGATCTCCGATCATGGATTTTACCCTTAAAAATTGCTGCCATAGGTATTCAAAAACCTTTGCAATCTTATCACTCCCTTTTGCTTCTTTATTTTCATTTTTGCTCAGAATGGCTGACTAAACAAATTCCCTATTGAATAAAGTAGACAATTTAAAACTAATAAAAAATTTATCACCTAATTCACCCTTTTTATAACCAATACATAGTAATCATGGGTTGAAGACCATGAGTTATAACAATGGGTCAAAGAGAATCCATAAAAGACAATGAATCTCTTCATAATTGAAACCATCATCAATATATCTATGTTTTTGTATGTTGTAGACATTCATATATCATAAAAAACTACACATTATCTAGTTCAATAATTGGATATCCAATAATAAACATCTAGATAATAAAATGTGTCATTTTCCATATTTTAACATCTAGGTTGTAGGCAAATTATTAGATAGTTTATTAAAACCATCATGAACAAATAAATTATGTATTTTGCTTTATGAGAATGATTTATTACAACAACTATAGTTTTGAAAAGAATTTTTTTAATAGAACTTTGTAACCAGTGATATATATATATATATATATATATATATATATATATATATATATATATATATATATATATATATTTATATATATATATATATATATATATATATATATATATATATATATATATATATATATGAACTATATAAACTTTGATTCTAATTTTTATGAGAACAATTCAAACACACAAATAAATATATATATATATATATATATATATATATATATATATATATATATATATATATATATATATATATATATATATTTGTGTGTTTGAATTGTTCTCATAAAAATTAGAATCAAAGTTTATATAGTTCATACTTCTAGTGACATGTGTACTAAATTTACTCTTATCAATAAAAGTGCAACTATTTTTTACAACTTTTCATCACTGATGTGTTGGATGAATATATACCCATTATCTTGAAATTAAGGCCAATGCTTCAAATTTGATTACTAATCATAATGGATAATTGCTTTATATCAAAGGGTCCCCAACACATCCTACCATGACAATCAATAACAAGTTCATTGAATTCACTTTAGTACCTATTGAGAGAAATTTTTTTGAATTGAAGTAAAAGAATTGGCTTGATAATGGTATAGCGTGTTAAAATTTAGTTTCAAAAGCTTCCATGTTGCATAGGCTAGTGATTTAATTCAAAGCAATAAGATAGCATTTAAAACTAATAGCACTAAGTATCGTAATGGCCTAGTAGAAATAGTTTAATGTATAAAATCCAAATTATAAACAACGTTTGAGTTGTTTGTATAACACCTTTTGAGTTACATAATATGATATGTATTTCAGATTAATTAGATAAAATTAGCTAATTTGATGTCTTTTTTCATATAATAAGGTTCAAGTTTTACAGTAAATTTTATATGTCTCCTTTTTTATTATTGTTGTATCAAATGAGCCATGAAGCCATGACTTCAATTATTTTTAGTGAGCAAGATTGCCTAATTATCATCCATGTTTAGTTGATTGCATAATGATTTCATAACAATCTTATCGAGTATTATTCTAAAGGAGCTATCATGGATTTGTTAAGAGGATTATTTAGAATTGTTCAATGATAAGAAATTTATTATAGTTTCAGTGATTAATTAATTCCATGAGCCCACAAGGACATTTGAAGTGACTGTGTGAAGTGATATGCTTTTCTTTAAAAGTAATTAAATCTGGAAATCTTATATAAGGCATACTTCATAGCAAAATATAGTGGTGATCTCAATGTCACATGTGCTTAAATTTAAGCTAGCATAAGATCAAACGAGTCAAGGGACATTTATTTGTATAATATGAACGTCACATGTGCTTAAATTTAATCTAGCATGCCCTTGTCTATGTGTTGAGGTTATTATAATGTGTCAGATTTGTTTAAATCACTTTATTTTTAATGTCAATCAGGTTTATATCATTTATGTCATTAAAATAATGATTAATTCTATTGTTTTAACTTTTGGGGTTGAAAAAAATATCACGATACAATTAATCAACATTTTAAATAAACAAGGATAATGTTTGAAAACCTCTCATTCATTGATATCGTTACTAAAAGATTCTAAGCATCTGAATCCAACCAGCTTTATCAATCATTTGGTAGTTTATAAAATGCTTAGCAGGAGATGGCAATCAAATTATCATATAGAAACTATGATGGTAAAAGAGAGTACAAAATAAATAGACAAAGTATCATGTATTGGTATGAGGTGCATCAGAATTTTCATTAATTCATAATCATAAAGATTAATAACAGACACTAGCAACAAATAAATCATATACTATGGTTGTTATAACTCTCAAAAAAGAACCTGATATCTAAAGTAAAATTACAAATTTTCTATGTAGTAATCTAGACTGTCAATGCAATGCTCCCATTCAAGAATGACAGTTTTCAATGAATTTTTATTACATATTCCTGGATAACAAACCAAATAATTTTAATGCAATCAGCATTACCAACTATTTCTTAGTTGAAAATATGCCCAACAAGGGATAGAAAACAAAGTTTTAGCTATAAAATGTAATCATAAATGAACTTAAAAAATTGTAAACTATGTATCGTGTATTGGTACAAGGTATATCCTATGTTTTGTTTATACATTATTATAAAGAGAGAGAACATATCTTAGTAGCGACAAGCCAGATTACCTGGTTATTTCAATCTACAGAAAAGAAAGTGGTAACCGTAGGGAAATTACAAAGTTTCTATGCGGTAATCAAGATTGTTGATGTAATGCTTCCCTTCAAGAATGACAATTTTCAATGAATTTTCATTATATAGCCATGGACTTTGTAGTAAACTATCATCTGGATGAACGTCAAACGATTACTCTAGTTTATTTTTTTTGGCACACTATTATATTTTATTGCAACGCAAAATAAAGCTATGGTAACTGTGTAACAAGTAGTAATAAAATCTTGAAAATATTGATTACATTTCAGATATGAAAATATTAAAGATGTGAAAACGTAGTACAAGTAGTAATAAAATCTTGACAATAATGATTACATTTCAGATATGAAAATATTAAAGATGTGAAAACATATCAATACAATATGAGAGACAATTAATTGAGATTGTCTCAAATTTTTAAAATAACAAGGGCATTTGAGTTTTATATTTACAAAACAAAGCAACAAAAATGTAGGATACTGGTTTCTGTTAAATGCATTGCTAAATGTGATCTAAAGACAAAAAATTCAATCTAATGTGATTTCTATTCCAGATTACAATCTTATTATCATAACTAAGTGTAATTTTGATGTTCTTAAAGTGTATCAAGTCATTATAAAATTTTACATAAAAATAAAGAGTATTTTTTTTTACAAAAATGTATAGAAGTATTGTCCTTGCAATCTTCAAAATTATGAAAACGCTGACTAATTTTTTTTGGGTAAATAGTGTGCAAATATTCTATGAGACTACACTCTTAATCGTCTGTGCAATAGTTTGTGATAGCATCTACATA
The DNA here is from genome assembly GCA_037957365.1 of Torreya grandis. Taxonomy (NCBI): domain Eukaryota; kingdom Viridiplantae; phylum Streptophyta; class Pinopsida; order Cupressales; family Taxaceae; genus Torreya; species Torreya grandis. The sequence goes on along the minus strand of JARHVA010006730.1, from coordinate 285,576 downwards.
ATATTCTTCATATTTAGCGTATTGGGAGCCTGCGCAAAATAAAAGAGCCAAGGAAGCCGCCATTTTCTATTGCCATTTGTAGATAGACGGAAGCAAAATAAATTAAAATACAAGTAAATATAACCCAACATAGTTTTTTACTCTAACAAAATGTGTTGAAGCACATTGAATGATTGCATCTCCCTTCCACATGTATTAAATTGATTGAGTGATTTTGAAAGAGTGGGGATCCATGGAAATTTTCAATTATCCCCGCCCATTACTTGCTCAATCATCACTCTATCACTTTTAATTTGCAATTCTTCTGAATATCATCAAGTTGCAAGTCTTTTGTGGATTTTCAAAGAAAGACAAGAGTTAAGACAAACATGGCGTCGAATTTCCTAGGTATTTTTGGTAGTTTCAAAGCAACTGTATATATATGATAACAAAAGCATGACTATTTTTAAAATTTAGATTGCTTACTTTATAATTTTACATAATACAATGATATATTATTTAATATATAAATAAAATTTGTTCTTCAATGAGATAAAATCCTGTAATATAAAACACCATAAAATTGTGCTTATTAACAATTATTAAAACATCTTTACTCGCTTGGGTCCTTTCCAACATATGCTAACTGATAAATCACGAAAACCCAAAATATAAAGAATTTACCATTGGTTCTACCTCTAACCGCAATACCCTGTACTAGGAATTATTTGCGTCTATGAGATGGAGAAATGCTATGCATCCAATCCCATTTGACATATTAATTTAATGTTTTAATGTAAACATCGGATGAATTCAAGTGTCATTTTGATAGTTGTATCAGAGAAAAGATAAAAAACTTTTTCTACACATTTTTGGCTTAAATAATCGATGTAATGTTGTGAGTGGAATGAGTGGGCCATGGCTGTGAAAGTAGACAACATCTCAAGATATGGTGAGACCAATCCTTCACAGCCCTAATGTCTACCCTTTTATGCTTCTCCCCAAATTTGGATCGAAACAAAATGTTTCCAAGTCCATACACCAAACTCACCATTACACTAACCTTAGCAACAAAATTCTAAGGCTAGTCAGAGTGAACAATGGATTCTAACCTAAAGAAGTGAAAATTATTTAATCTTAACGCTTATCTATCACGAAGACTTCGTTGACTCATACTATTGCTGTTTTAGAACCCCAATCATTCATTAAATGACATTGTCGAACAATTTAAGCTAAGCTATAACATGTTTAAAAGAAAACAACTACACTGACTTTCCTTAAAAATAAAGGGCTTGCAGCATGGTTGAAATCCCTTTTTAAATCACATATCAGAAAGTAATACACCTTGAAACCTAGAGCAAGAAAATGTTTTCTCTGAGTTCGGGAGGAAACACTTGTTTTTCTTGTTCCAACTGCACATACAACAGCTAATTTATTTGTGTGCGCTTTATTTAGAGAAGCCTGCTCTAGTTTAATTAGGATTATCCCTAACTATAGACATAATCAACTATTGTGTTGTGTTCCAGCGAAATTTAGCCATACTACCAGCAAATTACTAGTGGCCAACCATGTGGTGGTTTGGCTATGGAGACATCAAAGACGTGGGCAGGGAAAATAGAATGATAAATTGACCAGCAGCTTCCAAATGGAAATCATATCCAAGATCAAAGGGAACGTGATGATGATCTACGTATAACAAGAATTTAGTACTTTGCTTGGTTGACGTGTTTCTTATGGGAATAACTAAGCCGTTTTTACTATGCTTTTTTGATAACAATGCCACCATAATGGCCACACTTACATAGCTCCTCCCCTTTATTTATTTTCAAATGTGATTATTTTTAAATTGTTGTTGCTAACAATACTTTATACGATAATATTATTTTATTATTTTAACATATTATTTAGTGTATCATGCATATTTTTATTAATATTGTATTTAATTATTATTGTAGAATTTATCAATGTGTATATAATATTTTGTTTTAAAATATAATCTCATATTATATTATAATATATTTAATTTTATGATATTCTTCTCATCATTAATGATTTTATTAAGTTGAATTAATATCTCAAATATTTGGATCCACCTGTTTACTGGTCCTCTTCTTTAATATCTTGTTTATGTAGATGTATAATTTTTCTGTGTTCAAATTTCAGCAGCAAAAATTTGAATATTTTTTATATTTAATAATAAATATTTCGGTAAATAGCTTATAAATGTTTTATTCAAAAATTTCACTATTGAATTAACCTGATATAAAGTAAATATTAAATTATAATCATTCTAAATTTAGCTTTCAAGTTTTTTATCAGTTAACAATAAAAAAATAACAAGTAATATGATGCTTTTAACAAATACGCCATCTAATATTGAATCATCAATTGTATGTGCTAATAGTGAGCAACCTTTGTGAAAAATCCCCCATTGAACTGTGCGGTCATAGACTACGAGTTTATGACCTTAAAATTCAATCCCCATCCTTGTCCTCCTATGTAATTGAATGGTTCATTCCCTTGCCTCTATTAAATGAAAGCAGATGTTATATTGTGGCTCAATCTTGATGAACATTACATGCATGTAATGTCTTTTGCACCCCAAATATTATGTCAATGGAATACAAAAGTGCTAATAACAAAAAAAATAGATATCATATATAATTTTTGATGCTTTTCTTGCATGACAAAGTCATGTAGACTTGTTTAAATTTAGGGGAAATGGCTTTTTTTTTCTAAAAAAAAAAAACATAAAAAAAAACTATTTAATTGTCATGACTAAAATTTTGATTAAAGATGATGATTATGTTGTTGTCCAATTTTATTGATTAGGATGGTAGAATGTGGGGCGACCTTTTGATCTATAGTTACTACTAATTATTATTTTTGTTTCCTTGTAGGGATTCTCTTTGGCCCTTTGTTATAACTCATAGTCCTTGACCCATCATTAAGATATATTGGTTTTAAAAAGGGTGAATCAAGGGATATAAAATTTATTGAATTTAAAATGTCTTCTTTATTCAAATGGAATATTTTCAATCTTCCATTATGAGAAAAAGGAAAATAAAGAAGTAGAAGGGCGTGATAAGCCTGTTAAGGTTTTTGACCAGCTGTGGAATCAATTTTTCAGTGTCGAATCCATGATTCGAGCTCAAATATCATAAATGTAAATGATAAATGGTGGAAAAGTTGGGTAGTTTAAGTCTTGCTTCCCTTCTGGCAATTTTGAGGGTGCATTTCATAGAATAAGGTGCTAAGAGAAAGGAGGAGGTTTGAGTAACATTAAGACCAGTCATGTGCTTCTTCACTTACTAAAATTTTATGATTTCATTCCTATATTAATAATTGCAAGAACAATAGAAAACCCTATCAAGGTATATACTCATGTGGGTATATTTTGCTGCACCTACATGATCCTATGCCATGGCTAAGGTAGTAGTAGGTGTGTATGCATGCAATATTGGTGTGTAAATTTATTATCTTGTGGATTAGAAAGTAAAATAGGGTATAATCCTAGATAATGTTGTTGTTTTTGGTTAAATAATTATCGATATAAGTATATCATCCTTTCTTGAGACATATTTTTATTTTTTGTCTTTACATAATAATAGATTTCTAAATGATTTTGTTATAATGAGATTAATGAATTATCTTTATTTATGCATAATTCATGTTGAATTTTTTTCTATGTATATTGTATCTTCCTTTTTTATATGATGAAGATTAAGGAACACTAATAATATTTGCACTATGTGCTTGGTATGGAAATTATTTACCATTAGTTCTTATTTTTATTACACAAATTTTATGATAAATTTGGGTCGTTTTGTTTGATGTACTACTCTAGTGCATTATATTGCCTCACATTGAAAATTACAACTTGTGGAAAGTCAAACATGGTATAATAGCTTGTAAAACCTCTATGTTGATGAGATTTTTTTTCCTAACTGATATCTAAAACAACTTTATTGTATGTTTACCCTACTATTGGTTTACTACAATATTATAAATTCACCTAATTATTTGTCTGGTTGCTTTACGCAATCATGATGAAAATTTATATCTCTACAAAAGAGGGGAAATTTGTTATTTATGTATTGCATTTTAATTGATTTATTTGAACCACAGACCCGAGTAAAAATACCACATCTACTATTTGTAATGATGTTGGATTGTTTTCTTTTGGGTATGATATTTTGGATGTATCCACAAAATGTTTTGAAACCAAAAAAAAAAATCAAATGATCTATGATCATCTTGTAGGAGAAGACAAATCTTGAGATGGCAGTTGTCTTTTTGCATATGAAATTTCATTATTATCAGTTACTGAGAATTTATATTGAAGAATGAACCATTATTTCATATGAATGGACCATTTTTTTTAAAATCTTACTGTTACCCTATTGTTATTACACTTAACCTTCTGAGTGGAAAGGAAATTTTTTTTTTTATTCTATGGGATCAATGCCATGAAATATTAGTGTTAGTGAACAAAATATTATATGGAATGCAACACATTTATTTTGATGAATCACTCAGCTATTATATATTTTTTATCCATTTTTATACTACATTATATTCTTATACTCAATAAAAAAAGGTGATGGAACAGTTAATATTACGAGAGTTTGGAATGCTCCTTATTGGATTAAACCATCATATGTTTGCTAAGTGCATTGGTGATGTCATTTTGCATGAGCTATTTGAGTATATGTTACATTTATTATATTTCTAGTTTATAGTATAAATTCATAGATGATTTAACTTTTATGAAAAAAGATATGAAAATAATAATTTTGAGACTACCTAAATTCGTTTTATGAGTTATTAAGTTACCTTCTATGATTTTTCTCTTTCTGAGGTTGCTTTATTGGAATTGGATTTAATTTCAAAATGTTGACCAAAAAGGAATCCATAAATCCATTTTCACGTTGATGCACTTGTTGCACACTGTTTAGTCCACGTGTTATGTTACAGATCAGCCTTTGCTTCTGTGGAAATGATTATTTGGTTATTTTTGTTCCCTCATTAGAGTGATATGCTCACTGATAAGGAACCAAGATAGAATTGAGGATGCTAAAGAAAAAGTTGGTGTTTCCATTTGTATTATATTATTATGGATTAATTTTTCTCTTTAGTGGCTATTATGTTTCTAAATTAATATTTATATGGCGGTATATTGTCCACTTATGTATATGGCCACCTATCCTTTCTATGTTAGATCTATCAGTTAATAGAAGTTGAATCATACTAAATCGACTCAAACTTATTTTACCACTCTAAAGTAGGTTGATAATAAGATTTGAAAGTGTGGAGAATTATATTCAAATAATATTTTTACATTTCATGGAATATTCATCTTTTTGTCATAAGAGACATATTTACTGATCATTTTTTTAAAGATGTAAAGATGAATGAAACCTCCTTATTTTTATGGAAATGAATTGATTAATTTGTTGTGACTCTCGCTAGATATTACTTGTTAGTAAATATGTAGATTGTATAGATTTTGGGATTATATTTGGATATATTATATTTGTATACTAGTATGATCTAGCCTATGAGTATGGTTAAATTTAACATTCTTATTGGGACCTTCCATAAATATTCATAGATTGATAACCTTGTTGGATGGCAATAAAGATTATGTTTGTCTATGGTTATAGGTATATTATGTTGATGTTTAACATACATTTTTGGGTTCAAATCCTTATGCTTGGAAAATATGGCATAGAACTTGTGTTATAGTAAATGCTAAACTGATTGTGAAGGATGTAAGAACTTATTCTATTTCAATAGGGGATTGTGATGTGAACAATACTTGAGTCATGTGCGTAATACTTAATTACTTAGTGTGAATGGATTAATTTCATGTAAAATTTATTATTCAATAGCTAATAGTGCAAACTCTAGTATCAACATTAGAATATTTAGTTGGTGCTCTCACTAAACATCTTCTTGTTTAGTGGTATAACAAATGGAGATTGATATGATCTTGTAATTATTATTCACCCTGAATATTATAGATGTGGTTGGTCTTTGTTTATTTGTGAAATCTAGTTATATTATTCTTATACCAACTATACCAATAAGATTGTCTTACCAATTTAATGACCTGGAATGCTTAACATATTGTGTATCCTTGAGGTATTTGGATTCCATTAAAAAAAAATTGATAGTTAGTGATAAGTAATGGTTGTTTCCAGATATATAATGTGTTTTTTTGGTTGGGTATCTATGAATTGTAATACATGGGATTTAGTTTTATCATCTTTATTATCATGATAATGGATCAGTTTAAAAAATATTAAAATATCATTCGACTAGATGATAAAAGGCATTCATAAGAACCAATATCAACAGTGTGATTGTGACCTCTGGAAAATAAAAATATTTTTTGTTAATGATAATTTTTGGAATGTAAACATTTTTACTGGATCGATGATTATTTTTCTATTTTCTTTAGAGATGCATTGTGTGAAAGGAATGAACACGTGAGTTTAATATTTTAATATTAATCTTGGCAATTAGATTATTATTAAGATATCAACTTAGGTTTGTTTGAACATGGCCTAGTGGAAAATTGATAACCAACGCACTTTATACCTTAATGACATTAAGAATTCAATTATGAAATCTCATTGAGAATGATTCTTAGTGGTCCTTCTCTTCTTCCATAACATTTTTATTTATATCTAACTAAGTTGTATGTTGATTTATATCTAGTAAAAACAAAGTATGATAGGTGAGTTAGAAGGAATTTGTCTATCCTTAAATTCTCTTTAATATATTAAAGGATGAAAAGCAAGAATACCTTCTTAGGGAAATATATATGCATAAAAAAAATGCAGTATGTTTTTTTTGGTACTTGACCATGGTGGGGTGTCTTCCTAATCATCAACTTTCCCCTTTGACATATTTAAGATACTTGTGTGACTTATAAGTAATTGTTTTTTAAGTATGCATATGGCTTTTGGATGAGTACCATCCCAACCTAAATGGTATATTTGTCACATTTGAGAGTGTTCTTACATTGAATCTTTTTGGTATATATTTCAATAATAATTCTAATTTTTAATGCACTCTAATTTACTATTGTCATTATGACTTGGATCCGAAACATGAATCCTGAAAATAATAACAATATGGCATATATGTAAGGGTTGCCTTACAAGTCAGAAAATAAATCTATAACTTGTTATTATTTATTTTTAAAAATGACACAAATCTCAAATAAAAATCCTCTCATTTACATTTGATCACCTACTTATTAATTCATCTAATATTTGGATTTTATATATAATTCCAACACCCTCATCATTACCTAAATATGTCAAGAAATAGAACTCATGGATACCACCTGTATCAATAGCTAAATGCTTCCAACTTATATGCATAGGAATATACACATATTAGTCCATGGGATGTAATTCATATGGTACAGTTCATAACTTATCAATTTTATTTTCATAGAAAGAGGTTGGTGTAACACATGGGAGTTTTAATTATGGTTAATTATGATCATTTTAAAATCAAGATTAAGTTAAGTTAAGTTTTTACTATGGTAAATTGCACTCATTCAATACTAAATAGCAGAGATCTTGGCATACCACTTGTCAAACAATAGACTTTATAATTTTTAATGTGGAGGTGATTTCAAAAGTATAACTTGAAGAAAATAAATTCCAAGCATTGATGTCAAATGAGTTAAATTATTTAGGTAGTAGATTATATGTCTTAAATCATAGTCAATTAGAGATGTGAGGGATGACAGTAGAATAGATGAAACTGGATTGATTTATTTGATAAGCAGAGCAAAATTATATATAAATTAGTTTGCTAGAAATAGGTAACTGATTATTGGGAAGGAAGGACACTAAAATATAGACTATTTAAAATAAAGACTAGTGTAATAGATTTAATTACAACTAACAATCTAAAAATAATTTAATATATCCTATTCACTATGCTAATATAGCTAACACTGACATTCCCCCCTTATTACATTATTTTTACAAATGTGCCTCCTAAACAACTCAAATTTCACCTTTCCTAGGGATTTGGTGAGTATATTAGCTATGTGTGCATCTGTTGGGAGGTACTAGAGGTAGATGTGGTGGTTTAAGACTTGCTCTCGAATGTAGTTATATTCAACCTCTATGTGTTTGCTTTTATCATGAACAATAGGATTCTTCACAAGCTTCAACACACCCTGATTGTCACAATGAAGAATATGTGGCTTCTCTTCACTAATGCCCATATTGGCAAGAATGTGATATAACCATATCATCTCGTATACAGCTCCACATGTGGCATGATATTTTTCCTTAGTGGATGGAAGAGAACTAAAAATTTGATTATTAACGATCTATGAGATTGGTCCACATCTGAGATGAAATATTATCATGACATTGACATCCTATCATCAAAAAATCTAACGTAGTCTGAGTCAGTATATCCCTACAAGAAGAAATAAGTATCCTTATTATATTCCAAGCCATAATTAAATGTACCTTAGACACATCTCAAAACATGATTTGATGCAATCCAGTGATATTTCATTGGTTCCTACATGAATCTAGAGAGATAGGTCACTTCAAAACATATATATGGTCTGGTGCAGGTCAAGTAGATGAGACTCCCAATGAGATGTCTATAGAGATTTGCATCTACCTGAGGTGAGTCCTAAAAACAAGAGAGTTGTAAACCTTTATCTGTTGGTATTGAAAGAGGTTTACAATCTAAGATTCTATACTTTTCTAGGATTGTCTTGGCATAATTTATCTACGAGATACAAATATGGTTTTATTTCTACCATATCTTCAAGTCAAGACAATAATGGATTAGCCCCAAATTAGTCATGTCAAAGGATATTTTGAGGTCATTCTTTATAATATCAACTTGATCTTCCGAACTTATAGTGATCACAAGATAATCTACATATAAAACATAAATGATGATTTTTATCCCTACCTTCTTTATGTACAAGTTAGAATCTAAGGGGATATAGGTGAAACCATGATGCAAAAGGTGATAATCTATCTTGATGTATTGTGCCCTAGTATTTGTTTCAGTCCATATAGTGATTTGATGAGATGACATACCTTTTTAAGATTAGTTTCATCAATAAATCCTTCAAGTTGGGTCATGTATATTTCTACTTTGAGATCACCATTTAGGTAATCACTCTCGACATCCATCTACTAAAGTTTCCATCCATTCTATGATACTAGTGTGCAAAAAATCCTAATGGTTTTGATCTTCATAATGGCTGCAAGGGTCTCTTCATAGTCAATGTCTTCTATTTTAACATATCCCATTGTAACAAGTTATGCTTTGTGCTTATCGATGGATCCATCTACATTATATTTATTTTTGAAAACCCATTTGTAGCTTATGGATTTCTTTCTGGTAGTCAAATCAATAAGCTCTCAAGTTGATTTTGTATGAGTGAGTCATACTCAACATCCATGGCTTTCTTCCACTAGTTAACTTAGTTCTTCTTGAACATTATCAGGTTTGGAGCTATCAAATATTGTACTCATGAGTGAAAATTTTACATCATTTTGACTCTGAATGAATTATTTTAGGGATTTTTCACATGGGATTCTTTGATGGTGCTCTATACCCACTTCGGATGGGAACTCTATTTCTAATGTAAAGAACTGCTTTACTAATGTGAAAAACTATCTAGTACAGGTTTTAATTCTCCAATATCAACATATATCTCCCCTTACAACTCATTTTCCTTATGATAAGTCTCATCATCATCTGAATCAGAAAGTAGTTGGTGAGAGGTGGTTGGTGTTGTTTCTTCTTTCTACATCACTGAGTCAAAGGATGACTTGTCACATACCACAACTCTACTTTCATAGATTTTATTTGTCTTAGAATCCTTGAGATTGTATGATTTTGAGATAGTTATATAGCCTAATAAGATGTATGGGAGTGTTTTTTACTCAAGTTTCATACTCTTTTGAGCTAGGACATGCATATATGTTATGCAACCAAACATTCGTAGATGAGAAATCGATGTCTTTTTACAATTCCATACCTCTTCTAGAGTTTTGTCCTTTAAAATATTTGTTGGTAACCTATTGAGAACATAAATATCTATCTAGACTACTTCTACCCAATATAATTTCTCTAGTTTTGTTGTTGACATCATGTAGTGAGCTATTTCCATTACTGTGCAATTGCATCACTCAATAATGCCATTATAGTGGAGCATGTAGGGAGAATTAAAATTATATATGATGCCTTGTTTTTTTAGGAATGCTAAAAATGTATTTGATGTGAATTTCTCCCCTCGATTTGAGTGAAGGAAAAGAATAGGTTGTCCAATCTCCTTCATAACCTATCGATAGAAGACCTGGAAATGATGAAGGGCCTTACTTTTATTTAAGAAAAATAACCATGTCTTCTAAGAGTAGCCATACACTAAAAGTTAGAAGTACTTGTATCCCAAAAATGATGTAGGTAATAGTCCATTCAAATCATTATGAATAACCTCCAAATGGTTTTTGGCATGAAAGGAGCTTTCCTTGAATGGGTCCCTATGTTGTTTACCAACAAGACATTCAGGGTAAATGGGAGAGGAACTGGACAACCTTCTAAGTCCAATTACCATCCCTTTTAAACTTAGTTGATATAAAGATCTAGAAGATAGTTGAGCATAACAATACTGCCAAAGAGAAATAGATTTTATCATAGAGGTGGATAGAGATACTATAGAAGATGAAGCATCATCTAAAGCAAATAATTTATCTTTTAAAAATGATCTATAAACAACCATACCTTTTCATGAGATCAAGTAGGATTATATATCATTATCAACAAGAAAATCCACCTTTAGATGATGATTCAAAACATGACTGATTGAAAAAGGCTAGATGTCAATCTAGGAACATATAGTTCCTTTAAGAGCTTACATTTTCATATTTCAAGAGGAATGGTGAATTGGTCTATTCCTTTTGTAACATATTATTTATCATCAATGATCCTAACCCAATCTCTAGTGGGTTGGTCTATCAGTGAATCAAATAGCTTCATATCACCTGACATTTGTTTGGTAGCCCATTATTGTATCAACCATATATTACTCATGGGCTACAAGGTCTGGGAAACTAGCACTAAGCTCTTATGTACACTATAATTATCTTTTTTAGGGGTCTCCTCATTATATCCATCATCTTATTGACCTATGAGATGTCCCTTCTATGTCCACTAATGGGGACATATTTTCAATTTCTAAGAATCATCATAGCTTGATGTTCTTTATTTACATGTAGACTCTTGTTTCAGGCCATTATACCAATAGTTTTCTATGTGACACCACCTCTTAGACTTTTGTAATTTTTTATGATGTTAAGACTGTTATTATTTCTATTTCAATCCCTTATGATAGTTTTAACCTCATTTTTACTTTAAGATAATAGATTTATCTTGAAACTCATCCTAGATTAAGTTCATGGATTATTCTTACTATAATAGGTTCATGAGTTCTTTGAATGACACTATCTATTTGGATATGTACATCATTGTGACGAACACTCTGAATTTGGAAAGGAGTCCTCTTAGGGTGATTTGGATCAATATTTGGTCATATACCATCTCATTGAGTGATTACAATTATGTTTACAGCTCAGCCATCTATTGTAAGAATTCCTTAACTTTCTTGTCAAACTCTATAAATATTATGTGAAGTCTCAACTACAGATGTAGGATCTTAGTCTTATTATTTGCCTCATAAGTAGGTTATAATTTATCCCATGTTATATTTTCTCTATCTGCATCCCTGGCATACACCTTAATGTCATCAGTGATACTTAACATAATCAACATCAAGGCTTTAGCATTAGTTGTTTCATAGTTCATGAGTACATCAGGATCAATAGGAACATACCCAATCCCTGTCATGATGCCCATAGTCCTTAAAATTAAAGGATGGTGTACTTATTCAGCTTTTAGGTGGCATAATTTGACCCTTTGATAAGTTAGGCATCAAAGAGAAGAAATTTTAGATAAGACATTATAAATAAAAATAAATTATTTTACTACTATCAGAGAAAACTACAAGTCTTTTTACTCATTGGAAGGAAAATTAAGCTTGGAGATGAGCTTAATAATTATGTGCTGAGAGATTGGGATGATTTATGGGGAAATTAACCTCATATTTATAGTCTTCATTATATCTAACTTTGATTTATACTTGAATTCTCTTTGCTAGGTAGCACACATGGAATAAGAAATATTTGAGAAGTCATTTTTGGATTAACTCATAAAACTAAAGGTTATCATAATCTCAAAGGGCTTCCAGCAAGGCAAAGTATAAATTGGAGATCCCCTAAGCATCATGATGGTTTTCCATGGCCTACGAGTCTCCTTGGTGGCTTTCAATAGTTTCAATATTTTCCTTCACACTGGACATACATGGTGGTTTTACTCTTGTCTTAGCTTTACAGGCTCTTTTCATCACTTTATCCTATTTTATGGATAACATCTTTGATAATCTATTTTATATTTATTCTAATTAATTAAACTACAATATTCCTTACTGTTTCTATCCTAGATCTCATTTATTGACTTAACACTTATTCAAATGTTGCATATGTGTATTTGTACTTTGTTGCATTTCACTCAGTCAACTTTGTAAAGTAAACTAAAATATGGTCCTACAAATCAAAGAATGGAATTCTTCTCTAGCACATCTATAGTATGGTTTGAAGGAGATGAAATTATTCTCTAGTGTGTCTTATTCTTTTTTGGGGCTCTACACTTCACTTAAAGATAATGTGCCTTCATTACCACTCAAACAAGCTTATTTAAATATTAGTGTATATTGCTCCTTGGCTTCTATATATGTCTAAGGTTTATGAATTGGTTAGTATGTTTCTACATGCTTGGAATTGATAGACTAGGATTTTTAATGCTCATAAACTTTCATGATGTATGTAGGTCTGTATCTTTTTTGTTACAGGCATTGATCCTTAGTCTCACACTATAGGCTTACTACTCAACATGTATTGATTTGGCATATGACTGGGTCTAATACTAGAATTGAGACCAGAATAGATGAAAATTGATTGATTTATTTGATAAATGAATCAAAATTATGTACAAAGTAGTTATTTAGAAATAGGTAACTAATTATTAGGAAGGAAGGACACTAGAAGATAGACAATCTAAAATAAAAACTGGTGTAACAGAATTAATTACACCTAACAATATAAAAATAATGTAATATATCCTATTAATTATAATAATATTCTTGCAATAACAAGGGAAGGGGTATGTGGTTAGGGATGCCATTTCAAATCAAGGAATTGGAGTAAATGACTAGAGTCATAGCTAATTATATATTAATATAGCACAAAAAGATGAGAATATGAGGACATGGAGTATCCTTGTGACTATTTCTTGTATTTATTATTAAATGACTTGGTGTTGAATGTCAAGCCTGAATAATTTTTATCTGTCTCACTATTGATCTTCTCAATAAAAAATTGAACCTAACATGCGATAATATTGTTTACGATCCAACTATAGCTCTTAAAACCAAACACAATACCAAATCTTACTTATCAAGAGGAAAATAAGAAATAAGTCTTCTAAAGCTAGCGATCCAACATTGGAATTTGTTTGACATGAAAATGGAGAGGGATTATGTGATAGTTATTAACTATTTTCAAAATCCATGAAATGTCATGAAATTAACTTATTTTTATAATTCATCTCTTGGGATTATCAAATGAACAAATATTCTTAATTAATTTATAAATGCATTACTTGAAAATCACCTCATTTATTATGTTGATTAATTAATCAGAAGGATTTAGGAGCATATATATTTTTCCTCTAGGATAAGGTCCAAGTGCATAATCTGATTCATGGGCCTAGCTTCATGATTGGTACAATAATGGGAATATATTTTATTAACTATTCTATCATGTGTTTAGAACAATGAATTTAGGAAGTCCATAATCTAAAAAATAATCATTTAAATAAAGTTGTTATTCATACTACATCGTTTTTGGATAATTACAACTAAATAATGGTTGAGCATTCAACTACTATCTAGGTTGATGGTACTTAGAGTTTGTTAGTGGAGAGAAGCATATATGTAAATAGAATTCTTTCTAGATTAAATAGTTTTTCATCTTGTATTTTATGTATGTAATGTGAAATCATTACATGTGCATGTCTAATAATTAGTGTTCGCTCATTATATTTGGGAAGACTATTCTGGTGATGTAGCAAAAATTATGGCTGGTTTAAATGGTAGTACAAATACGATTTTAATAATTTAAAATTGATTATTTGCATGGGATTATTTATAAATCATTATTCACTTAACGAGTCAAGGAAAATGTTCCATTATTTATTTATTTATTGATTTATACTTGACTGTGGTCTATTGTTGATGTTGAAATATATATCAGGTATGATTTGAACTTAGATTTAACTTAATTTGATTTATTCACATATGTTATTCCTTTTGTAGGATATGATATGGAAATAGGAAGGTATTATGTTCAAGTAGGGTTACATTCACCTCATTACATGTTGTTGATCATTAATGTCTATGATTATGTCTTGGGGACTCTTCTTGAGGCCTAACATATAATTTTTACAATTATAAGTCTTTAATTTATAGGAGTGTAAAATGATGTTAGTGTATCACACATTCATGAAGATACATGTTGAATGATGTTAGTGTTTATAATCATCTAGTATTAAACCTTCCCAACATCAAAGTTCCAATGCGCTTAAAAATACACTTGAGATACTCTTGAATTTACTACAAGGCACTTCAAGGTATCTCTTGTGATATACCTTGAAGTGACTTGTAATACCTTCAATGGTACCTTCAATGTATCTCATATGAGATACCTTCAAGGTACCCTTATGGGTATTAAAAGGCCATTCAAGGTATTTCCTAGGAGATACCTTAAAGTGCCTTAGAAAATACCTTACTACAATTCATTTCAAGTTATCTCCTGGGACACACCTTGAGATACCTTTAAGGGACTTGTAATACCTTCAAGGGTACCCTTGAAGGTATTAAAAGGCACTTAAAGGTATCTCCTAGGAGATACCATCATGGGCCTTCTAGTATCTTCAAGGTATCTCTTAATAAATACCTTAAAGTTACTAAAAGGACCTTCAAAGTAACTTAAGACATACATTCACCCATAATGTGCCTTGAAGGTACTACAAGGCCCTTCAATGTATCTACTAGGAGATACCTTGATATACCTTAAGGGGACTATTAATACCTTCAAGGGTACCCTTGAATATATTACAAGGCCCTTCAATTTATCATCTAGGAGATACCTTCAAGGGCCTTTTAGTAACTTCAAGGTATATCCTAGGAAATACATTGAAGTTACTATAATACCCTTTAATTTATCACCTAAAACATTCATCTCATGCTATCCTTCAAGACATATATTGACACAAAAAATTTATACCTATCAAATAGTAAATAACAATACCTTCATGCTACCTCTAAGGAGATATATCTTCCCTAAAATTATATGTTTTAAAAACCACCATCTAAAATTAAATTCAAATGGTTTAAAATCCAAAATTTATATCAAATTTTTATAAAAAAAATAAAGAGATTGATGAAAGTAACATGCAAGTGATACCATAAAGGTGCCACTACATATATATCTTAGTCCTAAAAGGTATTTACATAAAATACTTATTTGCATTTCACTAGAGGGATACCTCACATCATAACCCTCAATAGATAAGTTGGCCCTCAAAACCATCACCATTAACATGTAAATAATATTATCATAAAGTTATCTCCTATAAATCTCGTGTATCTTAATCATATCCATTTCAAAACCTATCACTTACATCAATTTCACATGATTTCAAAATTTACATGTTAAATCCAAATTTTATAAAATGGGAGAAGTCTAAAGAGTATCTTCCAAGAGATACCTTGAGAGGTATCACCTATGAGAACCTCCTCAAGATATGAACCAAGTCACTCAAAATAAACCTCTTAATGTGACAACCAAGTAGAGATTTATGATTTTGGGAATGCTAATATAAAAATATGAAATTTAAATTAATAAAGGGTGCATGTTATAATTCATTTATTTATAAAATATAGTTATTTTCCATCGAAAGATGCTTTGATAATTACTTTTCATCCAAATAAAAATTGATATGTTATATAATCAATCTACATACTTGAACAAATGTTAGAGAAAAACACAGTAAGATTTAAAATTACATATGACCAACACATAATTATAACATAAAAGAGAATTATTTTAGAGGAATAATATAAATCCATATATTTGATTAAAAAATGTTATATTAGAAGGGATAGATTTCTGAAAACAATGACTCCATTCTATATTGTTTGTAAAATATGTAACCAATATAATTAAGTCGATGAGGAAATTTATAAGGCTTCATTTATTGAAAGTGTTTTATTTGCATGTGAGCTTATACAATTAAGGGGTTGGAAAAATATTGAAATAAGGAAAGATAGACAAAATAAACACATGAAAAATATAGACACTTGTCTACACAAATGAACTACTCAGTACAAAAATTATAGGAGACAAAATGCCTTATTTTCATGGAATAACACATTTAGGATTATTTTAGTAAGTTATTTAATTTTTTTTAAATTCTTACTTTACCTAGCTTAGGTAAACAAGATTTAAATATTTTTTGTACAACCATCCTTAGAAATATTTAAGGGCTTTTAGACAACAAAAAATAGAATTAGCATAATTATTTGAAATAGGGTATGTTTCCTTGATTTAAACCCTAGGTGGAACAACATGCATAACTAGTGCAAAAAATTGAAGCTAAAAACTAACTTAATATTAAGAAATTTAGTTTATTTCTCTAATTATAATTCGTCAATTCTAGCAAATAAAACCATGGCACTTGAATAATTAATGGAACACCATATAAAATTTATGTCAAATGGTTAAATTATTTGTGTGTCTTGAATCAAATTACACACACACACACACACACACACACACACACACACACACACACACACACACACACACACACACACACACACACACACACACACACAAAAAAAAAACAAATTTTGGAAGCATTAAATAAAAACTCGATAAGCATATTGATAAAATATCTAGATAGTGATGAAAGTAAGCTTCCAAAGATAAAGACATAAATGTTCAGTTATCATTACAGCCCCCATCTCTTTTACCATCCATTATAAAATATTTTAATGCAATGTTCATTATTGGTATGAATGTTGATTTGATAATTATTGATATTTTAAATGTCATTTAATATTTTAAGGAAGAACATCTTAGACTATTTCTTCCAAATTTAATTTATATATTTATTTTTGGAGATTTCAATGTATTAATTACTTTAAAAGTTGCCCATTTTTCTACAATTAATATCTCATTAAGAAATTAGTGTTGGTGGTTCTTAATATATAATAAATCAGGTGTCATTCTTTGTGGTCCAAATATTAATGGATTTAATTAGGCTAATATTAAAGGGATCAATTTTTCTTAAGATTTCACTAATTTTCAACATGAATATTTCATCCTTCACTCACAAAATATTCAATCAGAGGAATGTGTTAACATAAATAAAGACATACAAATATTGAAAATGATGGATTCATACAAAATGAGAAGGCCTTTAAAAATTTGATAGATAACTTATTCTTGGAAGGACTAATATCTACTTTCAATAGTTTAGATACATGTGATGTGCTAGGAGTATATAAATGAGGTGGATTGGTGCATACATGAACATAATTGGAAAAAAATTTATCTTGCATTAAAAAAATTGAAGAATAAACAATTTTAAATGTTTAATATCAAAATTTTATTACAAATTCAAAGGCACCAATACCAAAACATCCGCTTCAACCAATACCAGGTATATAGGATTTATATTTTTTTCCAATCGTGATTTATTTGTACAAAATTACATCTTTTAAATAGTTTAGTGTGTATCATTAATGGCAGTAGATAAATGTGATGAAAACATATTATTGTAAAATCAAATCAATGCACATAACACATTTCTTTTTTAAGAAGGTAAGATAAGATCATGCATTTCTTACAAGTCAACTAGTGTTTATATAATTTTTTATTTACAAACTATTTATAATACATATAAAATATTTATTCTTATACTTGATCTATTTACGTATTAATTAAAATAATTCACAACATAATACTATAACTTCATATCTCCAACAAAATAACCCAAGACATAGATCTACAACTTGATGCATCCAAGAAAATAACATGTTGTAAAATATACAATAAGAAACATTTTTTAGATACCAATATGAAAGAAATTGATGAAAAGAATTATTAATTACTACTAAAATATTATATAATACCTTTTAGGTAATAATGAATACAATGTTCAATGAAGAAGTGCAAATGTACAATCTGCAAAAAGGCTAATGAAAGGTGAAATATCCTTTCTCTAAAAGTTTAATTATACATTTTAATATACTAGAAAATATAAATTATCTTTATTTTAAACGCTTGATCATGATTTATTTAAACATATTATAATTTATTTTTTATTTATGCATAATATATATCGACAGTCTATAAGAAAAAAAAATATAATGCATCATCTCGAGTATTGGAAGCATTAGCAAAATTCTTTGCCCTTATCCTATCCTAAACTTTTACACTCATAACAAGATATCTATAATATATTCAAACATGATAAACCATATTTTATAATATTTTATATGTTACATACCTTTTTAATTGCCTTAATGTCTACACCCAATAATGTATCATTTGCTATGCTTACATTATTTCTTGTTGGATTAGTTGAGATGTATAAGGAATTGTATTGATTGACATTATTTCTATTCAAACCTTGTTTTGAGTTTAATTAATGTCATTTAATATAACATTGGATCACATGTACTAATTTTAAGATGAAATTATGATCATTCGCTTTGTAAATAGTTTTTACACCTTGTTTATGGTTATTAATTGAATGTATTTTTCTATTGTTATAAATATAAGGTTGGCGATTCATGTTGGTACCATTATTTAATATTAAGAAGTTGAGGTACCTCCTTTTTTTTCATTTCAAGCATATAAAATGTCATATTGACTTCAAATTCTATTTAAGTGTAAAAGTATATAACAATATTATTTGGTAAAAAAGAGGGTTCATTGTGTTATGAAATTACCATTTATTATTTTTTTCTTAATTTGTTCGGGTTTTATTGCATATACTTCCATTTTTCCATACCTTTATGTCAAACTATCTCAAAATAAAACTTATAAAATATATTTACAATTTATTCAAAACAATCATTTAATTTGTTTTTATGAGCCTCCATAAATAGTTTTAGGTATTGTATCATGGTAAACACTAGGAATATGTTCCTCCAAACAACAATGGACGTACCTCTGATTTTTTAATTTAAATTTTTATTTTGTTAAGATATAAAAAACATATCTAAAGCATCTAAATTTTTCATAAGATGGAATGATTAAATTAAATTATATTAAATTACATTTTAAATATATTAATGTTTCCCACATCTCATCAATAATGATGATTTGCATTTTTTTCAAAAATCCTTATCAAAAACTTGAATTTCATGTTTATTAGTGGGTATTTATTTAAAATTAATGATCCAAAAAACATCTAAAACATTTTTTTATAACATTTCCATTTTTTATTTCTTAAAATATGATTTTCTAAATAATTGCTTTCTTTCTTAACAAATTACAAACATTTCAAAGGAGGCACTAAAACCAGATTCTATAAAATTATTGATTTTAAGGTTGGATGACATTATTTGTTGTGCACAAAATTAAATATATGAAATTATATGTTAAAGGAAGAAAAACTATTTTATATTAGAAAATATGTCATACTACATACAAGAAGATTCCACAGAAAATTTTAAGGTGGCATTGCAATATTTTTCTCGTGTTGGCCTTTCATCAATAATATAAGACAATCATTTGAGGATACTCATTCAAGCCATTGATTACACAACTTCATATTTCATGTTCATTTGGAAGAAAAATATTCTGAGCCGTTCCATAGAAAATATTAATAAATTGGATGAGGTTATTTTAAAGGAACCTTTGAAGATGATTTTTCAATTGCTAACATGGTGTTCATTGATTTTAATTCTCAAAAATGTTTGGTTACGAAACAAAAGTTTAAAATAATTTTTGTTGAAGTAGATATAGTGGAAATGAAATTTAGAGAGATGAGAAAGATTGGAGAATAAAAATGATGTCTATCAACACATTCTTGGGAAAAAGCATAAAATCTATGCCAAAAATAGTGAAACATTATTTAGGAAAGATAGATATTAAAATATGGTTATAACTTCACCAGATGTTTATTTCAAGTGTATTTATTGAAAAGAAACTATCATTTTTAATAACATTATAATCATTTTATACAAATCAATTTAATTTTTTTATAAAATATAGTCCAATTCATTTCAAATTTATGGATTTGAGATTAGAAATACTTTGTTGTTTCTCTGTGAAATTTATTTTTAATAAGCCTAATTTATTTCAAATATTTTTCTTTAGCTTAGAATATTTATAAGCCCATATTGGTCTAAATTATTCCAAAAAAATTCAGATACAGTTGGGTGTTGTTTATTTATAATAGAATCGACTTATTTATAGTTTGATGTTGTTATTTTATATTCAAACCTATATAATTATTATAAAATTCAATTCAAAGTATTTCTAGTTTATTTAAAATATACTTCAATTTATGTTAAATATAATCTAGTTAATTTTAAAACATAATCAAATTTATTTCAAAAATATTGATTTTACATTGGATATACTTTACCCTCATTCTAAATTTATTTAATGTTCTCACATTATTTATAATAAGTTTTGGTTGGAAATTATTTGTACTTATTACAAATACAAAAGATAGATGTCATTTATTTACAATAAGTCAAACTATTTCTTAATGAAATCTAATTTATTTTTTTAGTTTTTTTAATATTGGATTACTAATAATTCTATATTATTTTAAATAATTTGGACTTATTACCAATATATTAGATAGATGTGATTTATTGTTAATAAGTCCAAATAATTCATGATAAAGTATAATTTATTTAATATATTATTTTAGAAATTTTACTACTAATAAGTTCATATTATTTTAAATAATTTGGACTTATTAAATATACATTATATATAGATGTGGTTTATCTATAATAAATCCAACTAATTATTGAAAAATTCCAATTTATTTATGATAGTTTTTCAAAATTCCGATTGATACTAAGTTCATATTATCTAAAATATTTCTTTGAAGTATAAAATCAATGGAACAAGGGTCAAATTTCTAAATATTTAAAACCCTTTACAATATCAAGATGGAATACAAAAGGACCCTGTTTAATCATAATCTCAGTGGATCCTATATGATTAATGAGTAGAGAAGGAGTCAAAATTCTAAACATTCAAAACTCTTTAAAATATAAAAGTAGATTATAAAGGGAGCCTATTCAAATTCTTGTTAAATTATGGTATAAAGCTAAAATGGCAAATTATAGTATAAAAGTAGAATGTGAAATTATAATATCAAATGGTTGTTATAAAATTACATAGTTAAAACCCAACATTCCCATATCAGTTTATTAAATTCATGGGATATATTACTTACCTAGTTGGGATAAGCCTTAAACCAATTCTAGTCTTTTTGAATGACTTGCCTAATCTTGATTGTAATGTGGTGACGATGAGGGATCCTACTAGTGGTATGAAGAGGGGTTCTAGAGTTCAAGAATCTGTGTTATTTGAAAATTATGAGAGGTGAATTTCTTACGAAATGATAATTAACATTCATCCCCTTGATTACATTGGTGGGGCCCATCGATGCCTTAATAATCATAGTTAACATTTTTTTACCATGGGTTGGGGTTAATGCAATTTAAAATGGATGCAATTAAGGCTAATGGAGAGGGAGAAAAATGATAATGAATGGAATCATCCCAATAAGTGGTCAACATCTATCATGGTGGTCCATATGGATTGCTCCCACTAGTTATGCTCAATGTAAATTTACACTTTTCAATCAAATAAAAAAAATTAAAAAAAATAGATATACATTTACCAATATATTAATCCAGTCATATTTAAAGAGACAAATATAGTTAAGGTTTGCAATTAAATAGGCAATATGTTAGGGATTCACTACCTAGAAATTAAGTTTCAAAATAAAAATATTAAGTTAAAATTAGGTAAAAAGATTTACTTAGTAATGTCAAGTAAAAAATAGTAAGAGGAGGAAGTTCATCTCATTGAAATAAAAATTACCAATAAGTAAGATTTCTTAATAGAGGGTCTACCTCCACAAAACCGTTCAAAGTATTGTAAATAGGACAATGAAAAATAACATTAAACATAAAGAGATAAAGAGCTAACACACTACTACCAACTATACTTAATGTCAGGGATAACTTTTGAAAAGCCCTAACAATAAACTTGTAATAAAAAATCATACTCCAACCATTCTATCAATTTCGATGGTAAGAGAAATAAATGGTGGTTAGTAACCTTATAAAAACATGTTTTGGGGATTCTCCTCAGTAAAAATAACATTTTTATTTTATTTAAAATCATTTAAATGATGAAATTATATTTAAAGAATTATTACTTACCCCAAATATATAAGATGAAAAATTTGGAGATATTAAGTGTTATATTAATATTAAATTTAAAAAAATAATATTACAATTAAAAAAATCATAATTATTCAATTTATTATACTGAAATAAAATAAAAACTCTCAAAATATTTCATTAAGAAGACATATAACTCAAAAAATAGATTTTAATCCCAAAATATAAAAGTAAATCCTCCATCATATGTGCTCAAAATGTTGACTTTAACTAAAATATTTCTTAAAGATAAAATGCAAAACTCCATAATATTATACATAAAGAAACAAATTTTTGATATATTATAATGAGTTTTCCCCTAATACACATAACACCATAATTACTTTAAATGTAGTAAGATAAGGCACCTTAAAAATATAAATAATAACATTTCAAAGAAACATTTTCGCTCAAATATATCATGATCCTAAAATAATTGTGCATCCTCAAAGGTAAAAATGAACTCAATCATATATATGGTCACATTATCACTAACTAGGGAAGATGATACTCTACCAAATGGGCATAACTTAGTTATTACATCATGTAAAAATGTAAAGGAAATATATTAGGGTGGCCCTCAAATAATTCCAACGTCTCCTTTCTATGGTGTGGATTTTAGTCACAATATCATCATGTGTTCATTACATCTCCTCAAACAAGTTCAATATCTCCATTCTAGGCAATGGCCATTAGTTACAATATAATTACATTCTCACTACATCTTCTCAAAATAAGAAACTTATTGTCTCTAATATTCTATTTGGTTGATGTCTCCTTGAAATTTTACTTGTATCTCATATCTCCTATCTATTACAAAGGCAAGGGCAGGGGCATACCATTAGTAAAAACTATATATGAAGTTTCAATAACCTAAAATATTCATGCATTTCACATGATGATTAGCCACAAAAAAATGAAAAATACCATGAATACTATTATTTAAATAATTTTTCATGTATCATAGATAATTGCACACAAATCCATAAGTAGAACGAGTGACACCTTCATTTGGTAAGATGCATGTCACTTTAATAAAATGGTGTGAAAGAATAGAAAGGATGTCTGTATACACATGAAACAATGAACACATCTAATTTTTGATACCTTGATGGATAATATTATGTGCTTAGGTTAAAGTCATGAATTTTTGATACTCCTTATGAGCCTCATATTTTGCATGTGATAAAAATGTAAAATTTTCCTTCCAAGATGTGTTGAAAATTTTCCACATTATTACAAATGTTGCATAATGGAAAATCCTTATTTTTTTGGGATTACATTTAGTATATATATAAATATATTTCCAATTTGTATCTTAAGGCATAGGTTGTTCTAGTAAGGATATATGAGATTCCTTAAAGGCATGAAATTGCATAGTTTAACCCTCAAAATGTAAAAATCACCAAGACCACCCTTAAGTGATAACTCTCAAAAAGTGTATATTACACATTTGGACATGGATTTCAATGTGGAGACATAAAATAGGGGTTATATGAGGTGAATAACATGTCAATCTATGTCAATTTCTTATGTCTTAATTTTATGGTTTAAATTCATATCAAAATTTTGATGTAGATATGTACCTCAATTTTTTGGTATTAACATGTTGAAATGGTGACTATATTAATTTCATTATTTCACTATTGTTGAATAAAATGTATATATAAGTACCATTATGTTCTACTCAAAAAAAAATTGTCTTTGAGTTTTCTTAATTATGCATTTTGAAATAATATCCCGTTTCTCAATAACACATCAACATAGAGTTCACTCTAATACACAACAACCATGTTTTGTCTTATCTATAGTTAATCATATTAAATTAATATGGATGTATTATCGATTTAATAATCATTCATATATTTCATATGATATTTTATTATCATGTGGCTTGAGGTTCATGGGCCCAGAAGATATGACTTCACTTAAGTCGCTTGAAGAATAAAACCTACCCATAGAAATTGAGATGACAACAACATAAGAGTTGGCCTCTAATGTGCTATTATCAATCCAGATATTTTCAAAATGCAAAATTACACTCTTTGGCATAAGTTTAATTAAGGCTAACATAGATGTTTGAAAACCTAGATGGTGCTTTTATCCATGATGGATACTAGATATTAAATATGTATTTTGATATGATTATCTAAGAAACATAAGAACATAACCTTATTAAATTATTTTACATATTTAAATTATTAACATTAATTTATAATAGTGCTATGATCTTTGGAAATATATTTGATGACAATATAGCCCATAGAAGTCTCACAAACCTAAAAGGTTATAGGTCACCATAGTTGTCAGACATGTCACTTTGATTAATAATAATATAGTGCCCACCATAATACCTATTTATTCATCTTACATAGAATATTTTATGCCGTATTAATTTAAATTATATCATATATGAAAAATATCTCTATGGTTGTGATAACCTCATATCATAAGTTGAGATCAACACATTTATATCACTATTGGACAAGACCCAAAATATATATCAAAATACATAATATAACTGATCTAGGGAATTAGTAAGGTTCATCTTCATGAAGTATCTTGAAACTATTTTTTAGGTAAGGACATGATGGGTCCCTATATGCCTACATAGATACCATAGAAAATATGACTAAAAATTTTTAATTTTCCTTGATAAAGCATAATAAGTCACATCTATGTGGCCACCACACAACTATGTGATGGTCACCACTTCTTACCATGAAAATATAAGTTGAAACTCAATATATAATGCTTTTATAGGGTTCAAGAATTCCACATAGTTCACAAGGTATTTGACATCCCATCTAAGGCAAGAATTGTGTGTTCCACCATGTACATAACCACTAACTACTGATGATCACAATATGAACCTGGCCACCAAATGTCTACATGCCTTTCACATAGTAAGTCCTTAGCTATATGCATGTGGTAATAGTCAACATTATATCTCATATCAAAAATATATTAGGTCATGGTTTATAATCTAATTATAATGCACTATCAATCACTTAAGATTTGGATCTAGTCCACCATGTGAATGTAAGGCTCCAAGACCATTACATGTGTCATGATCACATTTAGCCTACAATTGCATCTAATTATGAATAAATCCATCCTCATACCAAGGTTATTTAATGTCACATTAGATATAAAATGAAAATGGCTCATCCCTATCCATGTTTTCTCTAAGTCAACTAAGGTGTGAATAATACATTATGTGACATATGTCATGACGTATGGATCCAAACCTTCCAAGTGTATTTATCATGTTAGCACAAGGTCATCAGGTGAGACATCTTACTTGGGTCTTCTTAGGCTATCTGTTGGTTGGGACACAAGATGTTTTCTATGTGCCTTGATCACATTTAGTCTTCCATGGCATCCCAAGTCAAATGTAAAGTTCAATTATTTTTTTGGTTGTATAACATCTAAATACTATAAATATTATTAGTGAGCTGACGATACCATAGTCTTAAAGAATGTTATTGTAAACAACTATTTTATATAAAGTGATGGTTTGTGCATGATAATAATCTCTTAAAGCCTTCATGGAAAAATACCAAATGCAAGCTTCTAGGATGGTGACACTTGTCTCAATAATGACCTTAGAGAAAATAAATTACATGGAGTCCCAAGGTCATAATTTTATAGAATGGCCACTCCATTGTTCCATATCAACATGATTGTGCCAGATGCCAATCCTAAACACTCATTCCATGGTCAAATGAAGGGTAGGAAGCTCAAAATAAAATTATTCCCACAAAAAAATGTTTTTCATGTTCATAATCTATGTTAATGGCACACGAAATCAAATCAGTTTAGTTAGAATATACAGATTATCGTAATTGATGTTGGAATTAAAAAAAGATTCGTACACTTCATTCTGAAACTAATCCTGCTTTCATAAAGTAATAATGAATACGTAATATGTTATTATCAAGAATAAGCATCCACATGAGACGGACATCATTTTATACAACTCATCTTCACTTCCACGTTTGACTAGGTTTCAACATATAGAATAAGTAAACAATAATGAAAAGTCAGCAGAGTGCACCGTCCAATAGTTACTCAGCATGGTATTTAAAATAAATCTTATTCCACCACAATCTAAAGAGCCCTTATGCACAGGCTAATGAGCTGAAAAGACGATGCTCCACCATATTCCACTTCGCACAAAAATATTTTAACGAACACAGGATCATATACAAAATAATAGCGCAGGTCAAATCAGTATGATTAAAGTGGATTATTTATTAATAGAATAATTGTGTTTCCATTTATTACTCAACATTTACGAACATTATTCTCGTCAACTACTTTTTGATTAAAGAATATCCCATGTCAATCAATGTTATTAAATAACGATGCTGATTTATCTATATGAGTAAAGAATCACGCAGGTCAATCATATCAATCATATTCCCTACAGTCTGGGAATTGAGACGTTATATATCCAGTCAATTTCTTAATTTGTGTGGCTATTCAAATCAACGAAACACGTCACTAAACACTGTTTCATATATAAAGAATAGTGCATGTCGGATCAATATCATTCGAGCGAATTATTTCTCAGTTACAATTCTTTTAATTATTACTCAACATTCAAGCATGTTTTATGAAACTTCGTTATCCTTTATCCATTCTTCCCTACACCTACTCAACATGAAATTAAATCAGCATAGAACTGTTTGTAATATAAACTTTGCCGGCATAAATAATTTCGAATCTTCAATATCCCCGTCCATTCTCCCCTACACTTAGTCAACACAAAATCAAATCATCATAGAGCTGGCAGTAATTGACGTTGGAATAAAGAAATGATTCAAATACTTCATTATAGAACTAAATCATGATTTCGTAAAGCAATAAGCATACATATGACGGAAGCATTATTGACTACAAGCCATCTTGACTGGCGTGTTTGAGCAGGTTTAAACTTACAAATATGTATACAATACTTAAAAGTAAGCAGAGGGCACCGTCCAATAGTTGTCCAGCATGGTATTGAGAAGAAATCTTATTCCACCACAATCTAAAGACCCTTATGCCCAGGTTAATGGGTCGAAAAGATGATACTCTACATTTTTTATTGCACAAAAAAAGATAAAATATATTTTTTAAATTTATAATTAAAATTTAATTTTTAGAATAATAATAGCTATGCATTAAAATATCAATACTAAAATTTTACATGTCAAAATATGTTTATTTATTTTCAAATTTATAAAATAAATATTAAATACTACATATTCAACTTTTGTTACATTTTAATATTTATACATATTAATATATTTTATTAATGAAACACACTTACACAAAAACCATGTTTCTCAATTAAAACATGCAACAATTCTAACAGCTTTCCGCTAAACAAAGACTTTTATCCTTTATTAACTAGTTACATGGCAAGACAACTGTATTTTAATATTTTCTTCTTGGAAGGATACTTGCATACTTTCCATGTTTCCAGCGTTGATGCTTGTTCATAAAGATTCGTTTGGCACACGTATATATTTTGGTTGAAAACATCACATTAAATTAAAGCTAACTTGTCATTCCAGGTCCTCTCTTAACTAAGCCTAACCTGTAGGCACGTTCGATTGAAAATTGTCGACCAAAAGATTAGATCAATGGATTGTCCGTTTCCAACCAACAGACCTTACGGACTGTTCTGCTTGACCACGACAAGCTAAACACTCGTCTCCACGTATTTAAATCGACTGAATTAAAAATCAGTCAAAAAAAGACTGCGACTCCAGTTGGTTATGTTCTTGCGCTTTTCTGGAAGATGATACTGGACGATGAGTTGGAGTTCATTAAAAGTGATTAAAAACCTAGATAACGAGTACCTCCAAGAGTCATACTAGCTCTGACATAGTATGACAAAAAATATGCTAATTACAGAATTGTGAATATCCTCCATGTAAAAATACGCTATGTAATACACCAATGCAGCGTAAGAAACTGAAACTATTTTATTAAAATGATGTAGACGGAGCTCATAACGTGCTGAAATGAACGACTTTTATGGCAATACTCATCACGATAAACCAAAGTTAGAAGGGAGGCCATGGTGGAAAATAACGTCCAGTCCAACAGAGAGTTACTGGATTTGATCCACTCGATGCGCCAAAGAATGGTATTTTCTTACCAATTGAAAGAATTCAAACTGTGAAATTTGCAGCTACAGCTGCATAGATCAACCAGAGAAGAAAAAAAACAGAGATTTGCAGATTATACAGAAAATAAAAGAAATAGAGCAGGAAGAGAAAAAACAGAGCAACAACAATTTCAGATTCTATTGTATTTCCTTAATAAAAGGAAAAAAGCCTTAACAAAGGTTACAAAAACAAACCAACCGCAGCAAAGAGAAGCGGTGAAAGAGACAGAAAAAGCAGAGTTCAACTGCTGTTTAACCATCCTTATTTGCATGAAGACGGTGAAAACAAAGGAACTGCAGTAATCCTTCGGTAACACATTATGCATTAGTTAGCTTAGAGTTTAAGGAGAGGAATTGATGGAGAAATTGACGCTAACATCCCCCCTTAAACTAATTAAGGAGGAAAAAAAAAAAGTGGGGGGTGGTGGGGGGGGAAAGAAAAAGAGGAAAGAGGGAAAACCATGTGGGAACAAAACCCCCCCTCAAAAGAGACACTAACTGCACATGGCAGCTATTGTGTTGTAGTGTTCTTCACGCCAAGAAGGTCTCGTACAAAATGAAACTTTTGCTTAGTGAATGTCTTCGTGAAAATGTCGGCAATCTGTTCAGAAGTGGCACAGTACTGCAAGTCGATGACTCAATCATGTATCAATTCGCGGATGAAGTGTGTGAGGATCTCGATGTGTTTGGTCCATTGCCATTATATGGGATCTCTACAAACCTTCAGTGTACTCTGATTGTCAAACAAAATGACAGTCAGATGATGAAAGAGGATACCAAGCTCAGTTAGGAAGTGTTGCGGCCAAATGACTTGAATGGTAATGTTAACTGCACCTCTATATTCAGCCTCTGTTGATGATAAAGCAATGATAGATTGCTTCTTAATTGACCAACAGATGGGACCTGATCCCAAACTAAGAACATATCCTGAAGTGGACTTGCAATCAATGTTATCACCAGCTCAGTCAGAATTAGTGTAGCCAATGAGATCCAAAACACAACTTGCTGAATAATGAATCCCATAGAAAATGGTTCCTTAGACATAGTGAAGTATACACTTGGTAGCCTTCCAACGTAGCTCATGCAGCTCTTGCATGTATCTAGAAACAACCCCCACTGCATATGAGAGATCTCGATGAATGTGAGTGAGATAAAGAAGACTCCCCACAAGTTGACGGTAGTGTGTGTAATCAACCAATGGTGTATCCTTGCCATCTTCAAGCTTGACCCCTGATAGGAAAGGTGTGATAGCTGACTTGCAGTCAGTCATGTGAAACTGAACCAAGAGATCTCGTGCATACTTGGATTGAGCAACTGTGATTCATGATTGATTCTGGCTGATTTCAAGGCCAAGAAAAAAATGTAGGAGACCCATGTCTATCATAGAGAATCTATCATGCAAAATAGTTTTAATTGCAGCAATGGCGGTGGGTGAATCACCTATTATTAGTAGATCATCTTCATAGAGTACTATGAGAAACAAAGAATCAGATGTTCTTAGCATATAAACATTTAGATCAGATTTGCATTGTATGAAATTTTGAGACAGAAGATAAGAATCCATTTTAGTATAACAAGCTCTAGGTGCCTACTTGAGGCTATCGAGTGACTTCTTGAGTCTACATACCAATGAGGAATTTTGTATATACCCTTATGGCTGATCCATGTAGATCTCCTCCTCGAGATTATCATGAAGAAATACATTCTTGACATCCATGTGATGAACCTTCCACCTTCTTAATGTTGCAATGGCAAGAGCTAATCGAATGGATTCCATTTTTGCCACTGGAGCAAAATTCTCATCATAGTCAATGCCATGAACTTGTTGAAAACCTTTGGTGATCAACTATGCTTTGTTTCTGCTCACATGTCCATCTGCTGATTTTTTTGTCCTATAGACCCATTTACATCTGACAAGCTTGTGATTGGAAGGAAGTGGAACCAAATCCCATGTTTGGTTTGTAATGAGGGAGTTGTACTCCTCATCCATGGCTGCTTCCCAAAGAAAATTTCCTGTAGCTTCTTCATAAGTCTCAGGGTCAGATGCTAGAAACACATAGGCATGCATCAGCATGATGGGCTCGATAGTTGAGAATGCATGAGGGAATTCATATATATCATCTAGGCTCCTTGTTCTTTGATTTTCCACATGGGATACTGAATCATCACTAAAATCCAAATCAAGGATTGGTTGTGGATCAGCATATACATGCTCATGTTCCTTTGAATTAGATTCAGAAATATCTGAAATAAGATCAGAATGATTGCATGTATCTCT
The DNA here is from genome assembly GCA_037957365.1 of Torreya grandis. Lineage (NCBI taxonomy): Eukaryota > Viridiplantae > Streptophyta > Pinopsida > Cupressales > Taxaceae > Torreya > Torreya grandis. The sequence goes on along the minus strand of JARHVA010006730.1, from coordinate 254,469 downwards.
GAGATATATAAGATGAGGAAGCATAGAGGTGGTGGCATGTTGTTTCTGAGATACATGTGGAAGACTTTCATCAAAGTAGACACTCCTCTCAATGAAGTGTGTTTCTATGGAAATAACTAATAGTCTGTATTCCTTTACACCATCTAAATATCCAACAAAGATGCATTCTTTGCTTTGAGGCTCCAAAGCCTTCCTCTTATGTACAAAAATACGTGCCCAAGCACAAGATCCAAAGATGCTAAAATGTGTGACTTCTGGTTGCATGCCTCTCCATTGTTCAAAAGGTGTTTGTCCTGTGATAGATTTGTGAAAAGATATGTTTTGTATGTACGAAGCACAGTTGATTACTTCAACCCAAAATTTAGAGGGAAGGGACCTAGCATGCAACATGTAGCTAGCCATCTCTTTCAAAGATTAGTTCTTCGTCTCAGCTACCCCATTTTGTTGTGGAGTGTATGGAACTGTGTTATGCAATTGTATTCCTGCTTCATCGCAAAGATGTTGGACATCATTATTGACATACTCCCCTCCATTACCAATTTAGAGGATCTTGATCATTTTCTAAGATAGATTCTTTGTATGGGCTTTGAAAATCCTAAGGTTCTCAAACACCTCAAATTTGAATTTGAGAAAATACACCCATGTGTATCTTGTGCAATCATCAATGAATGTTAGTACATATCTAGCTTTGCTCATGGAAGGTTCAGGAAATGGACCCATAAGATCACTGTGAACAAGCTGTAAAGGAGAAGAGGCTCTCCATGCATTCCCCTTTGGAAACATTTCTTATGGATTCTTTCCAAGAGCACATCCTTCACAAATTCTATCAGAAAAGTCTATGGCTGGCAAGCCTTTAACCATTCCCTATTTGTTAAGTTGTTGCATGTATCTAAAACTTGAATGACCAAATCTTTCATGCCAAATTCTACTTTCATCATTTTCATGTGTTAGAAGTAAAGTAGAATCTGATTTAGCAACAAAATTAGAAAAGTGTACAAATGAGATTGATGATTTGCCTTACCAACAGCAATTTTGGAGTTGTCTTGCATGTCAAATATGGTCACCAAAATAGGGGTGAATTCAACTCTCCTACCGGTTCCAATATGTGTCATTTTATACATAGAAAGAAAATTAATAGAAATCTTTGGAATATGTAAGACATTCTCAAAACATCCAATTCTAACCTCTACCCTCCCTATTTAACTTGCCTCTATAGGAGAACTGTCTCCCATGAGAATAGGAGAACTAGAATATGGTTTGAAACAATAAAGAGCATCTTTTGTGGCTGCCATGTGGTGTGAAGATCCAAAGTCTATGATCCATGCATCTGAAGAAGAATGAATAGAAATCAATGCATGAGCATTGTCTCTTATTTCATGTGCTTTTTCTTCCTACTTCTTTTTGGCACTCTCAGGGATAAGGCTACCAAGATTATGTTGTTGAAGTTTCTGAGCCATGAGATCAATGGTCTTCTTCATCCATGATGATTCTGGATGGTACCAACAATTGTAATAGCTGCACTTTGATTGGCCCTTTTTGTTCTTCTTTTCTTTTGAGCCAGTACATCCATCTGGAGGTTTGGGATTGCCTTCCTTTCTTGGTTATGAAACCTTTTTCCCTTTGCCTTTGAATTTCTAGTTGGATTTGGAATTGTTCTTCCCACTTGCATGCACAACAAGTGCATGAGCTTTGGAATTCTTTAATGTGTCCATCTTTATCCTGCTCATGTACTAGAGACTCAATGAAGGTATCCAGTGTCAACATCTTCCAAGTTGCTCATGTTGTAAGCCTAATTGTGTGGAAAGTAGAGACAAATACTACATATTTTGGACCCAACTTTGATAGAATAGCAAGGATTAATTTGTTTCTTCCTTGGATTTGTCAATACCAAATCCTTTGAGTTGAAATAATAAGGCCTTGAACTTTGTGAAGAAATATTGAATATTATAAAAAATCCTTGGATCTAATGAGTTGAGCTCATTTTCAAGGATATGACCCTGCATTTCATCTTGGTTTCCAAAAAGAGTCTCCAATGTATTCCAAACCTAGTTTGGAGTTGTACATGCCTAAACATGAAGCAACAATTCTGGAGAGATGGATAAGCATAACAAACCAAATGCTTCATCCATGCAGTTAAAGTATTTAGATTTTTCAACTGTGAGATTGGGTTTAACCTCTGTATTCATAACTATCCAATAGAGGCCTCTACTTTTGAGCTGAAGTAGAATATTTGGCTTCCAATCAAAATAGTTGTATGGTGTGAGAATGGTAAAGAGTGAACATTCCATTTTTTTAGCTCTGATCTTCTATATCTACAAAAAAAAATATTGTACTTCTTCTTTTTGGCAACTAGGCTCTGATACCATGTGAAATTTGTAGCTACAGCTGCATAGATCAACTAAAGAAGAAAAAATTAGAGATTTGCAGATTATACAAAAAATAAATGAAATAGAGCAGCAAGAGAAAAAATAGAGCAAGAACAATTTCATATTCTATTTTATTTCCTTAATAAAAGGAAAAAATCCTTAACAAAGGTTACAAAAACAAACCAACCACAACAAAGACAAGTGGTGAAAGAGATAGAAAAAGCAGAGTTCAACTATTGTTTATCCATCCTTATTTGCATGAAGACAGTGAAAACAAAGGAACTGCAGTAATCTTTAGGTAACATATTATGCATTAGTTAGCTTAGATTTTAAAGAGAGAAATTGATGCTAACACAAACAATAAATAGAAGTACAAGAATGAATTTAAATGTTTTGGAGTATACATGCCTAAATTTCTCCTGAAGTGACCTATTCTTTGACTTGTAGAATCTTGTTCCATAACACACTTTTGGTACACATTTCCTTCCTTCCTCCAACTAATTTCCAAGCATAGACAAGAACTTATATATCAAAATTCAAATTCCTCCTTTCTAGAATGGCACCCAGTTGGCCTGTAAACGTCCTAAATGGCTTCCTTCCTTCCTTTCTCTTTTTCCTCTACATTATTTCACTCCAACATGTGGTATAAATATTGTTTTTCCTTCTTCAAAAAGTCTTGAATAGGAATAAATAATATCTTTGTCTTTTTCCAACCTTTATTCCATTGAAATCATTCCTTGTTTCCTTCTTGCCTCCCAAGGCAAGTCTGGTATAATCCCAAAACATTCAATGAGGTATTAACCATTGCATTGTAACCGATGATTATTTTTTTGACTTCTCATGGCACAATAATTTATCATCATCATCATAACACAAATTTTGACATTACTAGATCTCATTTTGATATATCATAATATTCTCTTTAATGCACATATTCACTATCTTCTTTCCTTAAATGTGACAAAGCCCACCCTATTTACTTTATCATTAATGTTATTCTTCAAGAACTCAAATGGACACATACATTATTATCTTGAAACATTTAAGTTAATCATGCATTATATTTTATATCAATGATATAATATAAAATTATATTTAATATCGATTGTAATTATATTGGTAACTAACATTCCTCAAATAGTCTAATTATTATCCTTTCAACATTTTAACATCTACAAATTATTAACTTTACAAGAAAAAAAGAAATCCTATTAATACTTCTTGTGCTTTGTTATACGCAACAAGATTATGAAAACTATTGAGATAACCCACAATAAGGTAGCATTAAACCCCTTAAACTTTTAGGCATTCTTATTTTAAGACTCATTTAAATGAAACATAATTGGACTACATATCAGATTCACCAGATGAGGAAGGAGACCATCTCTCATTAAGTGTCCTTTCCAATCATATAAGATGATTCATAAAACTAATTTGTTGTTTAATATACATCTTTGAATGCTTTGACAAGTTCGAAGAAGATAACATATTGTATCCATTGTAAAGTAGACATCATGTAAAACTGACTAGAAAATTAGTGTATTCAATCTAATAGCCACTTGAGAATAACATATCCATAACATTAATTTTCTACAAAGATTCTACATGCTAGATGTTTTCTTTATACACCTTTCTATCTATCAGTCCTTAGGTTTATTGATAAGAATATAAGGTGGATAAAATATATTATGATAAATACACCAACAAACACTAAAATAAATATTCAAATCATTATCTCTAATTTCAAAACGAAAACACTATACAATCTATGAGCGACTAATCACAATGTCATAATGAAAATATTAATTCACATTGACCCTTCTACTATGTCAAAGTCATGCCAACTAATAATATTCTTCAATGACTGTAGTCACAAGGTGGATATGTCAAGGAGGTCAAGCATTCTTAAAATCTCACATATGCATGATGGCCCACCAAAGCAAGGGATAATTTCAATATCCTCATAATGCTACTACATAAAATGTGAGGTCATTACATCCCCCTTCCCTTATAAAAGCATCATCCTCGATGTGATCAATAGAGTTAGTTATTTCATACCTCTCACGTAAATGGTATTTATTAATGATTAAAAAATATAACGAGATCATATTCTTTGAATGAGGTCTAAATGTTCTTTTAAAAATAAAACTTTTCCCAATTACAAGGTAAATTCACTTTATTTTGTCTATAATTTGGTTACATTTTCTAACCAACTCGATAATTTCAAAAATAAGATATCTTTTTAGAGAAAGTGTCTCCTAATAGTAAATCTCCCTAAGAGAGTTTATCTTTGTAAACATGGGCATAATACAATGTTCAAAAGAAAATATGTTTAAAGCCTATCCTTAAAGTTATATATCTGAAAGAATACCACAAGCTGAAATTAATCGTCTTAGGATATAATAATTTCACCACAATATGTTAAATTGACTTGAGTTTTGTAATTTAAGTAATGAGTCCTCAACAAGGTACCAAATACACTTTCTACCATATTATAAGTTTCAGTAAAATAATAGATGTTCAATCATAATGTGTTGCACAAAGTATATAACTACCAATAACAAGTTATGCATAATAAATAAGTGGTTGACATTATGTCTCAAGGCATGATCATGGAATTTTACACAAATATCATCATTGAAACAACGATCATATATAAATCTATTTGATTTCACATATATTTGGCATAATACATGCACATGTGTATGATGATTCTATTCATTATAATGCAGATATTCATCTATGCATTCATCAAGGGTCCTATAATAATCATAATGTTAAGGAAATATAACAATAAATTCCCTTATTCACATTTCCTCTTTGACTCTCACAACATGCATTACAAGTTGTGTACTATTGTGTTCAAGAGTATACAACCATAAATAATCAAAATGATTTCGTTAAATAAGGTCTTAGAAAACCATGACCCCAACCATGACCATTTGATACAAGACTGACACATCCCTTTTTCATTGTAATCTTCAATCACAAGTGTAGAACATGTATATAAACTATCAAAATGGAACAAACCTTCAGCCTTGACAATACCAATTTCATTTTTTTACTCATCTAGCCATTGATAAATGTGTGTGTATAATAGGGGTGATAGGATGGGAACTAACATGTAACATCTGCTAACCCAAGTTCTTGTATGAGTCCATCTAATAACATATATATGTATATCACAATAATGATGGGGAAGGAACTAAAATGCAACTTCCATGAACACAAGTTCCTTTCCATGGCATCATACTCATGCATCTCTTGACATCATCTATGCACATGTCATTAGTGTAGTGACCAATAACATGTGAATGTTGTGGTGTCACTTATAATGGTATTCATGCATGGATAAACAATGCCAACTCAAAAGATATCATGGTTATCACATGCTCGGTTAGATCACATATTCTATTATCTTTCATAATAACCATCATTAGAATTTGTATGGGCATGAAGTAATATAACTATGAAATAAATTTCAATCCATGTCATAACATATTCTTGTTACAAAGTTTCATAATAGTGATCAACCCATAATGGTATGGGACCAAACAAGTATTAAACATCTCACTTTTCTTATATTTTTTTTAGCTAATATCATGTATCAGTCTTCATCAATTAAAATGCAAAATGAGATAACATAATTCAATCACTGCCATCTAATGACAATCTAATTTTCATTTTATAATAATGTAATGAGATGCTTAGCATAATTTATATTAGTGATCATATCTAGAATTTTCAATACAAAATTAATAAACATATCTCTCAATGCCATCATATATTATATAATAAAGGCAAGTGTAGTCTCATCATATAATGTAGAAGGGACCATTAAATACATGATCCACACAAACTTATGAAGAATAAGATCATCACACAAAATGTCAATCCTTAGTAGGTTGATAAATCTTTCCACTATTCAGTCAAGGATACCAATGATTGTGTACTCAACTTGTTGTTAGCCACTACACATTCAAAGAACAAAATATGTATAAGATATAAATGGTATTAACATCAACTAACACTTCTTAACATATATTTCCTTTAACACCCTAAAAGTCCTCAATCACAGAAGTACCACTTATATAGATAGGGGCACATAGAGTAAATTGTAAAAAGGGTATCATCATGGCACTACAATTCAATATCAAATGGCATATCCCTCAATCAAATGATGTATGTTTGTCCATATTGAGCCTAACCTCTACGCATTAATTGGTAGAATGAGTTAACCCCTAAATGGATAGATGGATAGATAGTTGTATTGTTTAAATTTTCATCCCTATTAGGTATCTACCTTGATATATATAGGATTGATAATTGTTGATGGGGTTGGGTATCTATCCCTTGAATAAGGGTCATATTCAATGAATGGGACATGACCCCATCTAGAGAGCGAGGGCTTACCAGTGGTTCTAGAGAGTGATATCAATATGTATATTCTAGGGATTGTTCCCATTTAAATATGACTCTTGGGTCCCCTATTTTATATAATATTATGGTCCTTATTCGAATGTTACTCTCATGTCCTTATCCCTATATGGAAGCTCTCGATAGAGGTGCACATCCTTAGAATTCATATTACATACATAAGTAA
>JARHVA010006730.1:192500-242500 GCA_037957365.1 Torreya grandis | reverse complement strand
CTTGGAATAGAGGACAATCCCTCTATTTATACAATTTTTACCACTCTTCACAATCATGGAATGTGGGTTACAATTTTTTATATTGAAAAATTGTAAACAACTCCCCCAAGATTCCACCAAGGTGATCCCAACTAGAATATGCCCTTTTCCAAGCCACACACACAAAAATAAATAAGTTATTTATTTGTAATACCTATATGGGGAGATGATGACATCTATATTTCATACATGAGTTTAGGTAATTATTTCTTTGTAGTTTGGGATTTCAAAACTTAACAAGTGCATAATCATAGAAGACATTTATACAAGTATCTTATGTTGGTTCCCAAATGTACACGTCTTTTGCCTGGACTTACAAACTTGTGAAAAATGGAAAACATGGATGAAACCCCCACTAATATGTCATTATTGTCACAGAAGGGTTTAACACATGGATGGATAAGGCAAAAAAATGACTAGGGGCCACAAATAAAGGGTATGGTCAGCTCCCTACTACTTTTGGATATACTTAAAGCAAGGTGAGGGGACCTGATGGGTAGCTTGCTCACATAGAGTGATTATGCTATTCAATATTCATGGGGACTTTTGGAACATAAGAACACAAATATAACCAAGGCACAACCAAACCTGTTCACTCCACCTAGGAATGGTTATCACTCAAGATGAATAAATATAGTAGGTCACATAAAAGATACTAAAGAGAGATGGGTATATGACTGCAACCTTCATTCTAAAGATTTTTTAACAATAAGGGGATGAATGGAAGGCTGCAATATTGGTCTTTAAAACACAAAAATACATACACATATTATATAGGTAATATTTATTAATCTATAGGCAAATAACACTTATAATATGTAACATGGGGTATTATTTGTAGGGTAGGATAGAGTAGGATAGTTAGATAGTTATAAAGGGTGGTGCAATGGTGTTTTTTAAACAACAAGGATTCTTTCAAGATTCATGACATCACTTATTGCAAATATGTATAAAAACTAAAATTCAAGACATGGGAACTACCAAGAATGATTTGCATTCGTTAGGGCCAATATAATGCAAATGTCCAAATGATTCCTAAAACCCTAGATCATACATTGGAACTAAAATTTCAAATACCTTTTCTTATCAAATCCATAAACCTAGGGTGCCCTTAAGAGGTATTGAACAACATATTTACAAAAAAATATGTAGAAAGGGATTTATAACCTAGATGTAAGCCCAAGATGACAATTGGTAATGAGCATAAAATTAGATATCCAATTAGATAATCTTGAAAAACACTTCATTGTACTTCATTAATAGGAAAGAGTAGAAAACCATAAATATTTTGCATTATTTTAAAAATAATATTACATACATTAGTGTTTCAAAATGCTATCATGGGGAAAAACATGGTGAGTTTGTTCCTTATTGAATAGGAGATACATATAAAAATGCTCTCAAAGCTTGTTAATGGCTGTATAGCTGCAACCACCTTAGCAAGGGAGACAATACATACACACATCATGAATCTAATTTTTTTGAAGTTCTTGGACGTAGAGATAAAAATAAAGACCAATAACAACATTATAATAGAGGATAATCCCTCTATTTATACATTTTTTATTACTCTTCACAATTAGGGAATGTGGGTTACAATTTGTAATATTGAAAAATTGTAAACAACTCTCCCAAAATTCCACTAAGGTGCTCCCAACTAGAATTTTCCCATTGCCAAGCCACACACACACACAGAGATAGGATATTTGTGTGAAATACCTATATTAGGAGATGATGACATCTATATTTCATACATTAGTTTAGGTAGTTATTTATATATAATTGGGGATTTCAAGACATAAAGAGTACATGATCATAGAAGACATTTCTACAACTAACTTTTGTTGGTTCCCAATTATACACCTCTTTTGTTTGGCCTTGCACACTTGATAAAAATGAAAAATGTCAATGATAAACTTACTAATATGTCACTATAGTAGGGGAAGGATTTAGTACGTAGATGAATCAGATGTAATAAAATTATTAGGGGTATCGACAGAGAGTATGGTCAGCTCCCTATTACTTATGACTCTACATAAACCAAGGTGAGAGGACTTGAGGGGTAGCTTTCTCACATGGATTGATTCTACGATTCAATCTCCATGGGATTTTTTGGAACACAAGAACATAAATATAACCAAGGCACAACCAAACTTGTTCACCCCAACTAGAGAGGGTTGTCACTTGAGATGAAAAAATGGAGTAGGCCACATACAAGCTATTGAATATAGATGGTTATATGACTGCAACCTTCATTCTAAGGATTTTTTAACAATAGAGGGTTGAATGGAAGAATGAAATGCTGGTCTTTAAAGCATAAAAATAAAGATAAATGTTATATAAGCAATATTTTTGCATTTTCAAGCAAATAACACTTTAATATGCAATAGCAGGTATTATTTATAGGGTATGACAGGGTATAATAGTTAGATAGTTATAAAGGTTGGTGTGTTAATGGTTTTCAAATAATAAGAATTCTTTCAAGATTCATGATATCACATATCTGGGAGAGTTGACCACAATTAATAACATGCAATGTGAATAATTGCATTTTGTAAGTTGCTTCTCCCACACAAATCTTCTAGTGACATTGAGGGCCTTATCTGTAATTGTTTCTTAAAATTTACAATTTCTTGATTTGTCATCCAACTCCATTCTTGCCTGGGTTGGAAAATGGTCTATGGAGGATTATCTAGAAGCTTAGTCCTTCTTTGCATGATTCTTAAATACAACAATATTTATTTGTGTGCACAATGCATTTATATTGAAACACTTTCCAATGAAAATCTGTATTGTCCTTCATTTCTCCATGGATTAGTTGCATATCTAGTTCCTTGGCTAAACTACAAGAGGCCTTTCTAGAAGTTGACTGAGCATATTCCATCCATATCACTTTATATCCTCTTACAATATGCTTTATTGAACTCAAAATCCCCTTTTAAATACCAACATTAGAAAGATACAAGCTTGGGAGTTCAAAGTCAAAGGTGGCTAAGTTCATTCCAAGCATCTCAAAAAGAGAACCTATTACAACAAGTCGTGGACCATTTGCCACTGGTATGAATGACAATCTAAGTAGTTATAATAAATTTGGGCTTGAATGTCCCTAGATATCGCAAAGGTACCTTAGAACATCACTAAATACATCCTTTCAATAATTTCCTTATAGGTCTCCTCAGTAGGAAGAATTTGAGGCAAAAAAAGAACAAGATGTGCATTAAAAATATTAATATTAGTGTTGATGGGCAACTCATGTAGATATTTAGGCCAAAAACATTATTGAAAAAATAATGAGGGACAATACTTAGAAAGAGTTATATCAATACCAGTTCCAAAGTGCCTTGTAAGGCTTACAACACACATTCTTCAACAAGATCCTTAATATGGGAAAATTCTAATAAGATCTTGGATGTCAGTCTTAAAAAAACATATTATTAGTGAGGTTAGATCACCTTTTTTTATTTCTTTGCTTACTCCTCATAGTTTTCTAATTTTCCTATTTTCTCATTTAAATAAAACAATATCTTGAACTTAAAAGAATATGAAACAACCTTTGCTATGATATGTAACACCAACAGTGTGATTTAGATTGCTTTAGCTTTGCCCAATCAAATTAACTACCAAAATTTTTGCTATAACTTCATGCCGCTCTCCTCAAAAATTGTACAAATCTAGCACCTATAATCTCATATTCACAAGTACACCTTCACCATTTAATTTGAATTAATTTAATATGGAAACAACATTTGAACTAACAGATTACTACCTTGCAATTGTAGAATTTTAAATAAAATCACACCCAAATATATGCAATATTCATAATACAAAAGAAATAAGAATTTCAAAAATAAAAAATACTTCTTTTTTAAAAACTTGGAATCATTCTCCTTCTTCTTGAAAATAAAGATCAATTACAATGTATTAATAGAATGGCATGTGAACATGCTTTTCTAATTATTGAATAAAATATTTTATATTTATCTAAATAATAATTTACATGTAATATCAACTAAAACTAACTCTAGCCTTTCTAAGGCTTTATTTTTTCTAAAAATATATTAACTAAAAATTAGATAACTATCTAAATTTAGCTCCACAAAAAATATTCATGCAAACTAAATTTACACTAAAATTCTAAAAATAGAACTAAGTGAAATGCACTTTAGCATCACTCTTCAACATACTCCCCTTTGATGCTAAACAGGCTCACAATTTGATCTCTGAGTGTCAAAAACTGATATGTTTCAACTATGTTCATGAATATATCTTCCAACTATTCTTTAGTGTTGATATATTGTAATTCTAATACCTTCATCTGCACTAAATCTCAAATAAAATGATGCTTTAAATCAATTTTTTTTGTCCTACTATGATGGACTGGATTCTTGGCCAATTTAATAGCACTAATGTTATCACAAAAAATAGCTGTGGACTGAACTTGAATCTCTCCAATTTTTCCAAGAAGTTTTCTAAGCCATAATGCTTGTGTAACTGTTGAAGTGACTGTAACATAATCTACTTCTGTAGAAGAAAAAGCAACTATACTTTGCTTCTTTGAGCTCTAAGTAATCAAACCAAAACCAAAAGAAAAATAATTCCCAGATGTTGATGTTTAGTCATCCAAACTACCTCCCAAATTAGAATCACTAAAACAAATAAGATTGAACATTTTAGAAGTGTAGTAATGAAAACAAAAATCTAGAGTGCCTTTCACATACCTCAAAATTCTCTTGGATGCCTTCATATGTATTTTTGATGGCTCTACTATGTACCTTGAAACAAGTGAAACTGAATAAGCAATATTAGGTCCTGTATGATTTAGAAACATTAAGCTTCCAACAATACTTCTATAGGTTGTCTCATCAACTCTTTCAGCACCATCATCTCTACACAACACAACTCCATGAGCAATTGGAGTGGAGACTGGTTTACAATTAACCATATCAAATTTCTTCAACATATCTTTAGCATACTTTGTTTGACAAATAAAATTTTTATTCTCCCTTTGATAAACCTCCATTCCTAAAAAATATATCATGAAGCCTAAATCTTTCATCTCAAAGTCATTCATCTTGGAATCTTTGAATTCATCCTTCATCTTAGAACTGCTACCCATATACAACAAGTCATCAACATAGAAAATTACATTTAGAATATCATTACCTTTTTGTTTGTAGTAAAGGGTAGGTTCACTCTTACTTCTTTGAAAGCCATTCACTTAAAAATATCCATCAATCCTAGCATACCATGCTCTTGGTGCTTGTTTGAGGCCATACAAGGCCTTCATTAACTTGTTGACATGATTTTCTTTTCCTTGCACTTCAAAACCTTATGGTTGTTCCACATATACTTCTTCTTCTAAGTACCCATTCAAGAAGGCACTTTTCACATCCATATGATGGATGCTCTAATTCTTTTGAGCTGCTAATTAAATGAACATTCTAATGGTCTCTTGTCTTACTACTCGTGCAAATGTCTCTTCATAATCGATGGCATACTTCTATGTGAAGCTTTTAGCAACTAATCTCACTTTATGCCTTTCAACACTTCCATCACTATTACACTTAGTTTTGTAGACCCATTTGGTGCTAATCTTCTTCTTGTCATGTGGAAGCTTTGTAAGCTTCCAAGTGTCATTCTTGCGAATAGCATCCATCTCTTCTTGCATTGCTTGCATCCAAACCTCATTAGTATATGCATCCTCCAAACATGATGGTTCAAAATCAGCCTTGGTAATTAAGGCAAAATTCAGTGTCTCACCAATTAGATTTTATTTATGTGCTTGATTTGAACTTCTTTTATAAATGTCATTCAATCTTCTTATGTTCGTTGTAGAACTAGGACTTGAATGTTGACTTACACTTGGAATTGAACAACTAGATGAGGGGTGACTTGGTGGATTTGTAGCACTTGGAATAGAAATATTAGTGGGCTGCCCATGATCAATATCATCCATAATAACTTCATTTGAAATAGATTTTGACTTCTCCATATGGCCTTTTTGATGACCATAAATTCCCCCTTCATCAAAAATCATATCTCTTGACACAATAAGCCTATTAGTGAGAGGATTATATAACTTGTAAGCCTTACATTGCTCACTATATCCATCAAAAATACATGACTCACTTTTGGTATCTAACTTATGCCTCTTTTGATTAGGAATATGAACATAGGCTAAACAACCAAAAACTTTGAAATAATTAACATTTGGTTTTTCCTCATACCAGGCTTCATATGGAGTCATCCCATCAAGTGCACTAGTGGGACTTTGATTAAGAATATATATTTCTGTAGCAACTGCATCTCCCTAAAAATAATTGCTTAATCATTTTGTTTGTAGCATGCTTCGTGCCATCTCTATAACTGTACGATTCTTCCTTTTAGCTACACCATTTTGTTGAGGTGTGTATGCAGTGGTGAATTATCTTCTAATGCCATGCATATCACAATCTTGAAAGGCTTTTGAACAAAATTCTCCTCCATGATCAGTCCTTAAGCATTTTATTTTGCACCCTTTGTCATTTTCTACAAGGGCTCTAAACCTCTTGAATGTCTCAAGAGCTTCACCTTTGGTCTTTAAAAAATAAACCCAACACTGTCATGAGTAATCATCAATAAAAGTAATAAAGAATGATGACTTACCAAAAATCTTTGTCTGCATAGGACCACAAATGTCTGAATAAATTAACTAGAGTGGCTAATGATCCCTCCATGCGATGCCTTTTGGAAATTTCTCTCTTGCATGTTTTCCTTTAGCACATCCTTCACAAACTTCCTTGTGCTCTTCAAACTTTGGTAAACTAGAAACTAATTCTTTTGATGTTAGAATTTTCAAACTATGAAAATTTAAATGCTCATACCTAAGATGCCACAACCAATTTGTATCCTGTTATGTCATATTAACAAGGTTCTTGTTATGTTGACCAAACTTCAATAGGAACATCCTATTCTTTGTCATAGGCACAACTTTTACAACCCTGTTTCCATAATTCTTATCATAAATTATACATTGTTGATTTTTAAATACAAGTTTATAATTCTTCTCAAATAATTGTCCAACACTCAACAAATTATGCTTTAACTTTGGAGTGTAATAAATGTCTTTAACACTCTTCATACCTTGTTTTGTATGGACTTCCATAGCTCCTTTTGCAACAACCTCCAATGATTTGTCATCACCAAGCTTGATCTTGGATTTAACACTTTCATCCATTATAGAAAAAAGTTTTTCATTCCCTGACATGTGGTTAGAACATCCCAAATCCAAATACCAAACATCTTTAGAAACATTTTCAGCTTTGTCATAAGATAAAAATAAATTATCTGGAGGATTCTCATCACCTTCTTGAGCATAATGAATGTTTTTATCATTATTCCCTTTCTTTAATCTACACTCATAATTAAAGTGGCCATCCCTGTTATAATGATAACACTAGATATTTCTTTTATCAAATCAGCCTCTACCTGTTCCTCTGAAACCACTTGTTCCTAGCAAACCACCTCTGCCTCTATTTTCTCTTGAGTAATTTTGATTTTGGCCTCTACCTTGGCCTTGATTACTTTTGATGCTACTATTGGCATCTTCATTCTTTGTGATTTGTAATTTGGATGAAAAAGCTTTGTCATCACTTTCCCCAAATGAATCTATTAATCTTTCTTCACGAGACTTCAAAGATCCAACTAGATGATCTAATTAAAGGGTAGACAAATTCTTGATTTCTTCTATGATTATGGCAACATGGTTCCACCTTGGTGTGAGATTACTCAACACCTTTTTCACTACAACCTCATTGTTCACAATTTCACCAAGTGTAGCCATCGTATTGACCACATCTTTTACTCTGACACAATAGGTACTCACACTTTCAGCTTCTTGCATCTTCAAATTCTTGAATTCTCTCTTCAATGTCTATAACTTGACAACTTTGACTTGATCACTACCTTGGTAAGCTTCTTTTAGAGTCTTCCAAGCATCCTCTGTTGTCTTTGCTCCTGCAATTTATGGAAATAGGCTCTTATCTAGAGCTATTTGAATATGAAATAAGGCTCGAGAATTCTTCTTCTTAGCCTCCTTCTTAGCTATTTTATCATTTGCTCTCAGGGCGTTCAAATCAGCTGGCTCTACATAACCTGATTCAATAATCTCTCACAAATCTTTTCCTATCAAAAAATACATCATTTTTATACACCAATAATAATACTCATTTCCATCAAATTCTGAAATGGGCAAGGAGTTAGAATTTGACATGATAATTTTTTGGCAAAATTCCAACTACGAAATCTTTAACCCAAAAGAAAAAGACCTGCTTTGATACCAGATGTAGAATTTTAAATTAAATCACACCCAAATAGATGTAATATTCATAAGATAGAAGACATAAGAATTGCAAAAATAAATAATACTTCTTCTTCCAAAACTTGGAATCATTCTCCTTCTTAAAAATTAAGATCAATTACAATGTATTAATAGAATTGCATGTGAACATGCTTTTCTAATTATTGAATAAAATATTTTAAATTTATCTTAATAATAATTTGTATGTAATATCAACTAAAACTAACTCTTGCCTTTCTAAGGCTTTATTTTTTCTAAAAATATATTTTCTAAAAATTAACTAACTGTCTATATTTAGCTCCACAAAAACTTTTCATGCAAACTAAGTTTACACTAATAGTCTAAAAACAGCACTGAGTGAACTCCACTTCAGCATCACTTTTCAACAGCAATGAATGGCGTGAAATACTTTGTCCACAACGGTGAAAGATGACACAGAGATTATTTGAAGGCGTTCTTCTTCAACTGGAAGGAGAAGCTCAGACAACACGATCTGCTCTCTCAAGGTGTTTGTTGTGATTACAACACTTGATCTAACATGGTTTACATTCACTACAGGAAATCCCTCACATTCATTGAATAGTATAGCACCGTTGTCCTCTTGATCCCTCCGCCTTAAATTCCTTTTCATCTTCACGTGGTCTCTTTTCTTGACAAGCTCATCCACATTCTCCTGGAGATGACGGATATACTCTGCGGCTTCTGACAGCTGATCACTAATGGAAACCTTGCCCTGCACAACAATCCAAGGAAATATGTATAAAAAACTAAACTAAAAATACTATTTAAGGTTAAATAGTTAGCTAACGACCATCTATATTTTACAAGAGCTCAATATTAGGAAGCACAAACACAGGAGTAAATATCGCATACCCTCGTATTGCCTTGTGGCAGTAAAGATGTCAGCTGAAAATAGCGCGATTTCATGTCATTTCTTCTCTCCCTTTCTAATTCTCTGCGAAGGGGCTTCTTATCCATGCCCTCCATTCTCTTAGGCTCGTCGTTACATCTGGTAGAAGTAGCACCACAACTGCCAAATTCGAGGGCATTTACTATATATGCAGAATCGCAGTCCTGATAAAATAGCGCTGCCCATATATTCTGTTCTTCGCTCTGCGCATTGCTATCAGGAAGAAATGTGGTAAAGACAGTAGGAAAGGCATTCATTTTCGTTAATGAAAAAGAAAATGGGCAGATGAAAATTGTGAGAAAATGAGAGAACCTTATGTAAACCAAAGCGGCCTGAAACCACTTTTTAATAATTGCAGAAGGAAGCGTCTACAATCACGTTGTGGCTGATTTGATCTCAGCAATGACCTCAAAAGTAGGACAGTCTTCAGCAATGACCGAGACATCCTACGAATATTCTAGATATTCCTACAATAAAAATTTGGGTTGGCAGGTCAGGCGCTCAGGTTTTCGGCATACAAAATTTGGCGGATCCCTAATAGTTTAACACTTTAGTTGAGAATTTAAACTTTAATGTGCGACGAGCTTGTTAAATGTACTGTAAAAGATATCAAGTAGACCACAGAATCACTTACGTTTAAGGACAGGAATAGATGTGTTATTCATCCAAATTAGAGTACCTAAAATATTTGGTTCCCAAGTTTTAAAGGTACTTTTGTCTACATCAAAGTTGGCGGCCGAATGATGAAGATGGCCATCTGCCAATGTCATGATTTCCGTAGGATTTTATTCTAACGCGTTGGTGTGGTGGACCGTGGGATGATTGTTTCCTAACTAATTTCTTTATTGTTATTGTTATGAATATAACAAAATTTTGGAGCACTTTAATTGTAGTAACATTGGCATTTCTGCCTAACGTGTCTTTGCGGCCCATTAAATTGATCAATGTTCAGTGTCTATAGTTGAGCTAACATTTGTTAATAACATGTTAAGGAGAATAACAACGGTTAATGTAAATGATAGTTTAAGACAAATAATAATAGTTAAGTGAAACACTAATTGAAAAATAAAATGTTAATATTTGTTGAACGTCGAATTGTTGCTTGTGCACCTTTCCCCTATTCAAAGAGTATAAAAATTCTCATTTGTTATTACATTATTCCTTTTTTACCTATGTAGGAACCCATTTGCCATTACCCAATTCTAGAAGCGTGAACCATAAAAACATCCCTGGGAAGACACTTTACTATACAGGTGTTAGCTACAATGAAATGCATTGTTAAATCCATAACCCTTAAGCATGATATTGGTTCAACATTTTAAAAGTGTATATCAATTTAGATTGTGTAATATACTTGTTTTTGTTTTATGTTCACTGTATCATTCACTGCATGGAGGAATTAATGATTAATTAGGGCAGAATCATTCATGCAACACAGTGTATTGAATAGTTTTTTGTGTAATTAGGATATGATACATATAATTTAATAAACATATATGAATTCAACGTAGAATCATTGTTGGATATGTTACATATAAGCAAATTTTAACTCTATACCATTGTATTATGGCATTATACTTTAAAAGAATTTTCAATGTTTGGAAATTTGATCCTTATTTTGTATTTAGAGTCAAGTATAGTTATAACTACTAAAGAACCTAAAAACTATCAAGAATAAGAAAATTACAAATAGGCTATGATCTTGAAATAATACTCTGAATTGATTCATATTGATTGTTTGCAATAATTACAATCTCAAACCATGCTTAAATAAACCTAAACTCAAAAATTAGAGACTACATGCAAAATTCAAAAAAAAATTAAAATCTAAAAACCAAACTATTTTTAGTAACTACTATTTATAGTAAGTTTCCCATGCAATCACGTGCGACTCTAAAATTTTTTGTAAATAAACTAAATATTAAAATTAACCTAGAAATGAAATTCAACTGATGTTGAATTTTGGTTTAAAAAAATATGATTTCTAAAAATAGAAAATTCTCAAAAAAAAAATTAAACATTAATTTTGGACCCTCAAATCATCACGTTCAGAATCTAAGAAATATTGAAATCAAATTTAAAGGGATAGAACCACTTAAGGCAGAATCAAGCTTTTTGATATGGTCATTTTGGCACGTGGATGAGCTCAAACGAAGTTACGAGTCAAAAGTTATGTCCTCTAGAATGTTGGCCTAATTTTTTTGCATCATTCTCCTCTAGTTGAAAACAACTCAGCTCCTTTGAGTTGCTCTGATTATACTACTACCATTTTCCCTTGTTAATCTTCTTCAGCTCCCATTCTATAATATAAGTGTTGTATTTTGATTGCAATCCTTCCCACATCACCAAATACCTATCATAATTCCTTGGCCTTGTGCTCACTGTCTTCATATCCAAAACTTGCACTATTTTTATTTGTTCTTTTTTAGAACCTGTTTCTCCCAATTTACTTCATCTTTGTCATCTTCACCATCTTCTCCATGGAATTCATATAAATTTAAAATATTAAATATTGGAAATATATCAATTTTTTTTGGTAAACTCACCTCATATTCATTATCATTAATTTTCTCCACAATCTTGCATGGTTCAATTTTATTGTACTTCAACTTATTGTATGTACCTTTTAGAAATCTCTCTTTCTTTAAGTAAACTATTACCAATTATCCTTCATCTAATACCTTGGATATTCTTCTGACATCTGTTATTGCTTTATATTTCTTATTACTTTCCTAAAACTTTCTTCTTACTCCTTGCAACTATTGCATATTTTCTACAAATGCTTTTGCATCATCACTAATTCGATCTACAATTAGTAATTATACCAAGTCTAAAATACCCATGGGATTTCTCCCATAAATTTTTTTAAAAATTGACTTTATTGTTGATTGATTCACTTAACAATTATATGCAAACTCAGTTTGTGATAAAGCCGAGTCCCATTGCTTTGGCTTCTCTCCCACTATGCATCTCAATAAGTTTCTCAAGCTCTTATTCACAATTTCTATCTGTCCATCTCTTTTTGGTTGATATGCACTATTGAATTATAGCTTAGTACCCATCTCCTTCTACAAAATCCTTTGAAAATGATTTAGAAATTTCATGTCCCTATTTGAATTAATAGTTTTTGGAACACCATGCAATCTCACAATAACCATAAAAAATAATTTTACAATTCTAATGGCATCATTGGTTTTATTACATACAATTAAATGAACCATTTTAAAAAATTTATCTACAACATAAAATGAATCATTACCTCTCTATGTGTTTGGCAATCACAACACAAAGTCCATACCTAAATCTATCCATGGTCCTCCTGGAACCGGTAATGGCATGTATAGTCTAGTATTTTATGCATGTCCTTTAGCCACCTGACATATTCTTCATCTTGAAACATACATTGTCACATCTCTCTTCATCTTTGACCAAAAATTATCCTCCACTAAAGATATTGTTTTTGTCTTACCAAAATGTCCATCCAAACTACCATTATGTAATTCTTTTATTATATTGTTTCATAGAGAACCAACCAGAATGCATAATTTCTTCTCTTTGAGGACATCTTGTATAAGATACTCATCATGAATAATATATGTCCCACCTACTAATGGATTCTTGTACTGTTCAACTATGTTGCCAAAATATGGATTAGTATCATAAAATTCTTTAATAACTTCAAATCCAATTACTTCACTCACCATTGTAGTTAATAATGCTACTCTCCTACTCAACGCATCAACTACCTGATTTTTTTTTCCTAATTTATGTTTCAACACAAAAGTATACCCCTAGAAGAAAGAAACCCACTTTGCATGCATGTTATTAAACTTCTTTTGTGTATTTGCATTCTTCAAAGCCTCATGATTTGTAAATAAGATAAACTCTTTAGGCACTAGGTAATTCCACTAATGTCTTAATGCTTGCACAATTGCATAAAATTTAACATCATAAGTAGAATACTTTTTCCTTACCTCATTCAATTTCTCATTGAAATACACTATTGGCTTTCCTTCTTGACTCAACACAACATGATAGATAAAAAACACACTTTACAAAAATTCACTTATGATTTTATCAATGAATCCATTCACGCAATATTATGCTCTTTCTAGTTTTGTAATCTTCTTTCCTGATCTTCCTTATGATGCTTGAAACCCTTACTAGCTTGTCAAGCCTTAATGGAGCTTTAGGTATTCAATCTACAGTATGCATCTATCTAAAGCTTCAAATAAGATTAAACACATGTGATTCAATGGATGTAACATGTTTCAATCCTCATATAATATATAAGACTCTAAGATATTGAATTTTGTCTCTAAACTCCCTACCCTGTTCAGAAGCTTGTAGGTCTTATTAGGCCTAATTGCGCCTCCAATAGGTCAAAATAATTATTATCCACTTATTCAATCTGAAACCAACTTTATTAAGGTATTTAAAATATAATAAATATGATCCAAGCCTTATACCAAGTTATAGCACTCAAAAGTAAGGAAAACTCAACTTTGATTTTTTGACGATTTTTGAAAAACGAGCACCTACAGGCAGATAAAAACATAGTCATATATATCTGAAAATATATAGCTCATTTTTACATTAAAAAACTTGTATTAAATCACAAATACTTTTATATAACTTTTCCAAAAATAATCAAGTCATTTGGATTATTATTTTAGCAGTTATGTGCTCTTTAGTACCTGAGAACACGTTTTTTTTGAATTGTTCCAGAACTATGACCATATATTTTTCCACATTGCTTCATTCGATCTGAAACCACTTGAATTTGATTCATAACTCCAAGGCTCATATACACACAAAATTTCATAAATTTTCATTAAGTAAACCTCGAGATATACCCATTTTTCCAACCGTGGCCTAACTTTCTGTCCACACAGGCCGAGAGCTTACATAAGTCCTTCCAATGATTGTTCTTGACATATTAAAATTGGAACACGATTTAAATGACTTCGTATTGTGTTTAAAATTATTCATTATGCTTAAAAAATTAACCAATAGTTAAGTCTTCTTCAAACTATGTTGTGCAAACACCCTATTCATGAACCTGTCACCTACAGGGAGAGAATCAACTTTTGGAGTCTTAAGGTGTCTAAGAGGTTTCCAAAGTATTTTTATTTTTCCATTAGATCTATAATTACCTCATAGAGTTATCTTCATGCTATTATTATCTCCATGTAATCATCTACATATTGATCTCCATTTGACAGTGAACTGTGTATGTGTTGAATGGCTAAATACACAGGCCTGCACCCTGTTCATTGAACGTTTGCAACATTCCTCACATTCTCAATTTCCTTATCACAGTTTTATTAAATTTCAAATTAATCTCAAAATAGTTTCCAAAGGTTTTAATGTGTTAATCTTGTATCATAAAATATTCATTGCCTCCTCTTTAAACTCTAAAGAACAACCACACAGGGCTCTATACAGTATAACCATAATTCTACCAATGAAATCATCATTGCATAATCATTACCATGAAAATAAACATCATCTTTCTTACACAAACAAGGATACTTACAATTCAATACATGATCTAGATCATTGGCTTCCAAAGCCTTATTTAGACACTTCATTCCTTCTTTTGTTCTCACATCCAATCCTCAATTTTATCTTTCTTGTATACTTGCATTCTTACATGCTTGATGATCATTCTTCCTCTCTCCTTGAATGAGAGATTTTCCTTCTATCCTTCCTCTTCTCTATCTCCCTCTTATCCTCATGAATGAATTTTATTTTGCTCTTTTTAAGAGCCTCCTCTCTACCCTCTATGCCCAACTTGGGCTCAAGATAAAACAAAAATAGTTTTTAATTTGCAACAATAGACCAAGGTTGAAATATTTTCAACCACTCCTCCTTTATTTTCTCAACAGCCCCAACAATTACTTTTTACCTTTACTTTTTACAATTACTCCTCATTAACAACATTTTGGAGGGAAAATACAATAATTTGAATTTGAATTCAAACATGACTTGCATCCAAACATAACCATGTCTTGCATGAATTTGTATGTAGATGATCATGCATCATAATCTCCCTCTAGAAACAATTTCAACCTTAGTTCAAATGAGATATCTCCTCAATGTTTTAGTCTTCACTCTATCCCTGGATCCCAAGGTCTTGTTACCAATACCAATGCTTGTCTTTGTTTGGAATAGTCTTTGTCCTTCATTTTGCTTTTCTTCCTCTTTAGATATGTCCTCATTTATTTCTCAGCTACCATCTCCCGCTTCCATGCTTCTTCATCTTCATACATGTCTTCTATATCTTCTTGTTGTTCTTCTTATTTCATGAGCTTCTCTAATGACTCATGTATTTCATTCACTTTAGCAACCTTCATACCTACATACAAAACATTCAAAGCCACCTTAGAATCAAAATCTTTAGGCCATGAAGCCTCTTGGCTGTCTTCACATTCTTGTTCCTTGATCAAAACTGTCATTGCCTCTTGGGTTTGCTCTTTTCTTATTTCACTCTTCCCAATGGTTTCTTCACCATGGCTTTTACCTTCATTCATCTCTATTGACTGACCAAACATCTCCTCCAACATTCTCAACTCTTGCTGTAGGAATTTTTCATCTATATCACTATCTTCATCAAACTTAGGCTGATCACTCACAAGAATTACTTGTCCTTCACTAGCCTTACTCTTCATCTCATCCTTTCTTGAGCTATCTTCATGAAAACCAACTTCTTCATTAGTACACTTATCAAAATCAATTGAAACACCATTACCTTGTGTCTCCTTACTCTCTTCAACTTCTCTTTGAAGCCATTTTGTTTGTTTCTTGCATTCAATGAGAAATTGATTTGTTGTATACCCATCTCTTTCCTCATTAACCAACCATTTGGAATTATCTCCTTGTTTCATATTAGTCCACATAGCCACTTTCCATTTTTCATTTCTCATGAAAAGATCATTAAAGGATTCAAAAACATCATCATAAACAATTTATTTACCTTTCCATGTACTTGTGTCATCCTCACGCCTTTGGTTTCTTGTGTCAACTTTCACCTTCCGCCATTGAGTTCTTGGTGTTGTTACCTCAACACTCACATCTTCACTATTTGCCTTCTTAGATACCCATACTTGTTTCTCCTTCTTATCATTTGTCTTCTCAAACCATGTAGACATCCTGCATCCATGCTCTTGTACCAACACTTCCTGTTGCTTGGGAGTTTGCTTCTTCCATCATTTAGGCATCACATAGCCATGGTTAAATTCTCT
Organism: Torreya grandis; assembly: GCA_037957365.1. NCBI lineage: Eukaryota > Viridiplantae > Streptophyta > Pinopsida > Cupressales > Taxaceae > Torreya > Torreya grandis. The sequence goes on along the minus strand of JARHVA010006730.1, from coordinate 225,966 downwards.
TTTTGAGGGCTCTATCATCTTCCTTAACTCTTGAATCTATACATTAGTAGCTTCATGCTTACAATAACAATCAAAATCAGGTTTTAGCACTTCATTTACCTCTTTTATAGCTTGTTCCATGGAGTAATCTTTCTCTCCCTTTGTGCTTGGCTATTCTCTTGCCTCTTCTTGGCATTCAATAGCATCATGGAAGTCATCCTCATCTTCCATCTCTCCTCTTGCTTGTATGGGTTCCTCAACACCTTCCTCATGCATTAACCAATGCATCTCTTCTTCTTTATCATCCACAACAAACTCACTTCTCTTTATTGCACATTCACTTGTGCACTTGATGTCTCTTCTTGCACCAACCTCTTCATTCTTCAAGGCCTTTCTTTTGACCTTCACAAGGCTGCTCATACCTCAAATTACCCATGCAAAGACAACATTAGATATAAAAATAAGATACCACAAGGTCCCTATGAGTGCTCTCTTCATCAACACTCTCATCTTCTCAAGTACTCTTCCTGGAACTTTATATTTTCTTTCTTCTATTCTATTGTTCTCCACAATAAGAACATTTTTCACAATCTCTTCCTCTTTTTGTTGCTCACTTGGCAACCTTGTCATCCTCTTGCCTCTATGGGCTTCTCTCTTCTTGGCAATCTCATTTTGCCTTCTTCTCCTTTTCATTAGGAGATCAATTGGCCACTTCAACCTCTTCTTCAGTAGCCATACCCATGCTTGCTTGTCCATCTGCATCCAAGACTCATATCTATCTACTAAATTAGCTAAATCTTTTTTCAAATTAGCAATATCTTTATCAATTTCAATACTGGTCATACCTTTCTGCTTTGGGGTGCTTGTTTTCTTCTTGGTGCCTTCATGTAAATTGCTGCTCTGTAGTGCCTTCAACAATACTTCCATTTTTGAGATCTTCACCCAAGTCTTTTCCAGCTTGGTCTCTTGATCCCTGTAGGTCCTCACCTAGGTCTTCTATACCCTAGTCTTTTGGTCGACTTGTCTCACCCAAGCCTTTCTCCTTGACTGGTCTTTTAACAATCTCCTTGATCTCACCTAGGCCTTTTTCATCCTAGTCTTTTGATCCTCTTTAATGGATTTATGGAGCTTTAAACTGAGTCAATGGCCTACAACAACTATTTATACAACACTTCAACAAACACAAATCACAAATCCAAGTTTACTTTACCTTGGGTCACCATTTATTGAGCCTCCATGAACTCTTCTCTCTTGTTTCCAAGATTTAATTAGCTTCAAGACGTCCTATTATTTTCTTCAGTAGGGTCTTCTAGTGCTCTTATTTAATGAAACTTCCTTCAAAAATCCTATAACAACTCATTAGGAATCTTCATTCAACATAACCATCAACAAATTACCAAATTCCCAAGAGCTTTCAAGCTCTGATACCAAAATGATAGATACCAAAATCACTTTAAAAAATTTCACTTATGATTGTATCAATTAATCCATTCGTGCAATATTATGCTCTTTATATTTTTGTAATCTTCTTTCCTGATCTTCCTTATGATGCTTGAAACCCTTACTAGCTTCTCAACCCTTAATGGAGCTTTAGGTATTCAATCTACAGTATGCATCTATCTGAAGCTTTGAATAAGTTTAAACACATGTGATTCAATTTACCTAACATGTTTCAATCCCCATATAATATATAAGACTCTAAGATATTGAATTTTGTCTCTAAACTCCGTACCTTATTCAGAAGCTTGTAGGTCTTATTAGGCCTAATTGTGCCTCCAATAGGTCAAAATCATTATTATCCCCTTATTCAATATGAAAACAAATTTATTAAGGTATTTAAAACATAATAAATATGATCCAATCCTTATACCAAGTTATAGCACTCAAAAGTAAGGAAAACTCAACTTTGACTTTTTGACAATTTTTTAAAAATGAGCAACTACAGGTAGATAAAAACATATTCATCTATATCTAAAAATATATAAATCATTATGGCATGAAAACACTTTTATTACATAAAAAATACTTTTATCTAACTTTTACAAAAATAATCAAGTCATTTGGATTAGTATTTTAGGAGTTATGTGCTCTTTAGTACCCGAGAACACATTTTTCTGAATTGTTCCAAAACTATAGGTCTGTATTTTGACCATATATTTTTCCACATTGCTTCATTAGATCTAAAAACACTTTAATTGGATTATTAACTCCAAGTTTCATCTACACACAAAATTTCATAACTTTTCATTGAGTAAATCTCAAGATATACCCATTTTTCCAACCGTGGCCTAACTTTCTGTCCACACAGGCCGAGAGCTTACAAAAGTCCTTCCAATGATTGTTTTTGACATATTAAAATTGGAACCCGATTTAATTGACTTCATACTATGTTTCCAATTATTCATTCTACTTACAAAATGAACCAATAGTTAATCCTTCTTCAAACTATGCTGTGCAAACACCCTATTCATGAACCTGTCACCTACAGGCAGAGAATCAACTTTTGGAGTCTTAAGGTGTCTAAGAGGTTTCCAAAGTCTTTTGCTTATTCCATTATGTCTATACTTACTTCACATAGTTATCTTCATTCTATTATTATACCCATGCAAGCATCTACTTGTTTATCTCCATTTGAAAGTGAACTGTGTATGTGTTGAATGGCTAAATACACAGGCCTGCACCTTGTTCATTGAACAATTACAACATTACACACATTCTCAATTTCCTTATCACAATTTCATTAAGTTTAAAATTGCTCTCAGAATAGTGTCCAAATCTTTTAATGTGTTAATCTTGTATCATAAAATTTTCATTGCCTCCTCCTTAAACTCTAAAGAACAACCACACAGGGCTCTATACAATATAGCCAGAATTCTACCAATGAAATCATCATTGCATAATCATTACCATGAAAATCAACATCATCTTTCTTACACAAACAAGGATACTTACAATTTGATACATGATCTAGACCATTGGCTTCCAAATCCTTATTTAGACACTTCATTCCTTCTTTTGTTCTCACATCCAATCCTCAATTTTCTCTTTCTTGTATACCTGTTGATGCAAGAGCATCTGCAACAAATTTCCAATTATTGTATTTTGCCTCCCAAAATATTATCTAAGGAGGAGTAAATGTAATTATCAGAAATGAAAAGTGATAGGATAAAAAAAATGATTGTTGAGCTTTTGAGGAAATGAGGGAAATGGTTGAAATCTTTCAACCGTAAGATAACATTGGAGATAAATATTCTCATATTAGAATATGCTGGTAAATTTAAAACTATTTTCTTGTTTTAATCCTCAGCCCAAGTTGGGCGTAACAGTCAGAGGAGGTTCTAGGAAAAGAACAAAAAAGAAGTAAATTCATTTAAAAATAAAAAGGGGACATAGAGAAAAAAAGGAGAGAGGAAGCATAGAGAAATCAATGGAGAAAGAAGAAAGGATGAGCAGGACGTAGAAGAGTAGGAGAGAGAACAGAAGGATGTAGAGAGAATAGAGGTACATTGGAAAAGAAGGAAGGAGGCGTGGATTCTCTGGTAAGATAAATAAATTGTGTAATCTTTGTGTGTGAAAATTGATTTGAAATTGGTATTTGAAGAGGCTGTGTGTGTGTTGAATATTTAAAACAAAAACTGTTGCTAGAATACATTGTGAATTTTAAAAGTCTGATGCTGAATTTAAAGTGAACAGACGTTAAGTCTGAATTGTATGACAAAGTGTATGAATCAATGCACATGTGGAGATTTTACTACTGGGTCGCATATCTTCCTGCTGGACCATCTCAACCCTCTTGTCGGTTCGTGTATGCCTGCTGGGGCATTTTAAAAGTATTGACTATAATTCTGGTTTATTGTAATTGCTGGGCCATTGTTTTTACCAAATACTTTGTTTGAACTTTTGGGCCACCCCAATGAATTAATTACAACCTTGATCTTATGCTGGATGTTCTTTTTAAATTTGTTAAGCAAAATAATTGTTCGATGCTGCTGTGTCTGCCACTTTCACCATAGGATCTGGTCTACCCTTACAAGACTTTCTTTTCCTAGCATTTGATAGTAGTGTTATCTCAATCTTACTTTGCATTTCCATTCAACTACGTAATCATTGATAGGCTAATTGTGAAGGTTGCCCTACTAGAAGGATCTAAAGTGTGTAAACAAAGCACGGGGAAATGTAATGTCTTTGAACGTCACAGGATGTCTCATTGTAATTAAATCAGCAGATGCTCAAGATTCATTAAATGGTGGGGTACTAGTTCTGGTCTCTAGCTCTATACAGAGGAGAGACAGAGAGGTCAAAAAAAAAATATTTGTGTTCAAACATTTTTTTTCCTTACACCTCAGGAGAAAGGTTACTATGTATTAAATGATATTTTTAGATTCTGTGAGGATGATTCTTATGTTGAGAAGCAATCTGATACACTTACAAATGGTGATCATAAGCCCCAGTTGAAGCCAGCACCAGAACCTTCTTCAGGTCAGTGCATAAATCTGATCCAGTGCATCCAAATTCTCCAAGCTGTCCAAAATCTATGGATTTTGCATAATCATTTTTATGATTTTGATGTTGATGAATGTCAGCCTAACAACAGCTATGGCAAATATCTGGGTTTCTATAATCAGTCAACAGACAACAATAGTGGCAATAATGTATTTGCTGTGGAGTTAAGATCTTACAGTCAAAAGGAAGTTCACCTAAGATGTCAAACTTGGAGGGATTTCAGTCTATTGTGTTAGAAGGAGGAATACATTCTATTTTCCTTGTAAGGGTTCACGACATTGGCCAAGCCAGACTCTGAGATAGCAGAAGCATCTGGGCCTGCTCTTGATTATTTGGAGAATGCTTTGGGAAGTTTGATGATGGTCCTTTCTTGTTGGGTGACTTAAGTTTGGTTGATTTTGCATTAGAATCATTTGGTATCAGAGCTTGAAGCTCTTGGGATTTGGCAAAGGGATCAACAGGAGACAGCACTAGAAGACTCTGCTGGAAGAAAGGTATGAATAATTTTGTTATTTGATTGAAGTTATTGTGTTAAGAAGCAATCAAGTGAAGAAGTTGCAGGTGAAGAGAAAGGTAGCCAAGCCATTGAGGCTTAAGAGGAGAAAAAGCCAAGGAAGGCTTAGAGAAGAAGATCCAAGAAGAAGCTTGGATAGTTTGCCAAAAGACTAAGGTGAAATAGACTTAGGTGAGGTAAAGGATGAAGTTTGCAAGAGAAGCTTAGAAAAGCTCTAGAAGAAAAGCAAGTGAATGCTTAGGAGAAAGATCCAAAGCAAGGTAAGCTTGGATTTATAATTTGTGTTTGTTAAAGAGTTATCTAAAGAGTTGCTGCAAGATTGAAAAAAGGATCAAAAGACTAGGATGCAAAAGGCCTAGGTGAGATCAAAGGAGATTGTCAAAAGACCAGTCAAGGAGAAAGGCTTGGGTGAGACAAGGGATCAAGAGACCAAGGTGGAAAAGACTTGGGTGAAGATCTCAGAGATGGAAGCATTGATGAAAGCACTGCAGAGCAGCAAGGTATATGAGGGCAGCAAGAGGAAAGCAAGCATCAAAGGTATGACTAATGTTTATTTTAATAAAGAAATTGCTAGTTTGAAGAAAGAATTAGCTAAGGTTAAGGATGAGTATGAGTCTTGGATGCAGCTGAATAGGAAAGCATGGGCATGGCCAATAAAGAAGAGGATAAAGTGGCCAATAGTTCTCCTAATGAAGAGGAGAAGAAGGCAAAATGAGATTGCCATGAAGAGAGAAGCCCATAGAGGCTTGAAGAAGGTAAGAAGGTTTCCAAGTGAGCAGCAAGAGGAAGAAGTTGTGAAGAAGGTTATCATTGAGGAGAACAAGAGAAAAGATAGAAAAGATGAAGTGCCAGGAAGAGCACTTGAGAAGATAAGATGTTGGTGAAGAGGACACTCATAGGGACCTTGTGGTCTCTTGTTTTTATTTCTAATGATATTTTTGAATGGGTAAGTGCAGGTATGAGCAGCCTTATGAAGGTCAAGAGAAGGGCCTTGGAGAGTGAAGAGATTGGTGCAAGAGAAGACACCAAATGCACAAGTGAATGTGCAGGAATGAGAAGAGAATTTGCTGCTGTTGATAAGGTGCATTGGTTAATACATGAAAGGGGAGAGATGGAAGATGAAGCTGAATTCCAAGATGCCATTGAATGTCAAGAAGAAGAAAGAGGACAGCCAAGCACAAAGGAAGAAGAAAGTATAGATAATCAAGAAGCTATGCAAGACAAAGAACCTAATGGAGCAGCCCCTTAAGGAGGTAAAGGTGAGTTCAAAAATTGATTCTTCTTATAAACATGAAATTTTTGATATACATGTTAAAAAAGCAAAGAGAAAGGTAAAGTTTCTAATTAACCATGGATATGTGATGCCTAAATGGTGGAAGAAACAAACTCCCAAGCAAGAGGAAGTGCTGGTACAAAAGCATAAATGCAGGATGCCTACATGGCTTGAAAAGTCAATTGATAAGAAGAAGAAACAAGTATGGGTGCCTAAGAAGGCAAAGAGTGAAGAAGATGTGAGTGTTAAGATAGCAACACCAAGAACTCAATGGAAGAAGGTGAAGGATGACACAAGTACATGGAAAGGTAAGTCAATTGCTTGCAATAAATGGGATAATGATGTTTTTGTATCATTCAATGATCTTTTTATGGAAAATGAGGAATGGAAAGTGGCTATAAAAACTAATGTGTAGCAAGGAGAGAGTTCAAAATGGATGGATGATGGAGAAATGAAAGAATATGCAGTAGAACAGACAAGATGGCTTTAAGCATTAATTAAATATAGTAAGGAGACACAAGGTAATGGTGTTCCTGTTGTTTTTGATAATTATGTTGATGTTGGTGAAGAAGCTTATTTGTATGAAGAAACCATAAAGTGGATGAATGTACTTATAGAGGATGAAAGACAATCTGGTCCTAAGTTTGATATAGGACATGAAGATTTGGATGAGCTTGTGTTGTGTGAAGAGTTGAAGAGGATAGAAGAGTTGTTGAATCCTCCAAGAGAGTTGTGTAAAGGTGCAAGCCATGGTGAAGGCAGCATTGGAAAGAGTGAGACAAGACAAGGACAAAGCAAAGAGGTCAAAATAGTTTTGATCAAGGAGCAGAAATGTGAAGGCAGCCAAGAGGCTTCATGGCCTCAATGTTTTTCTACTAAGGTTGCTTTTGATGTTTTGAATGCAGGTGTTAAAGTTGTGGAGATGAATTAAGTCCATAGTTCAATGGACAAATTTTTGAACCAAGAAGATCAAGAAGATTTTGAAGACATGTATGAGAATGAAACATGGAGATGGGACATAACAGCTGAGAAAGAAATAAGAAGAAGAACATACCAGAAGAGGAATAACAACAAGATGAGAGACAGAGACTATCAAAGACAAGCATCGGCATTGACAAGAAGACCGTGGGATCCAGGTATAGAATGAAGGCTAAAGCATGGAGGTAGCAGTTCATTTGAACTAGGGTTTAAATTGTTCTTAGAGGGAGAATATGATTTAGGAGCATCTGCAATGAATTTCCAATTATTGTATTTTGCCTCCCAAAATATTATCTAAGGAGGAGTGAATGTTATTATCAGAAATGAAAAGTGAAAGGATAAAAAAAATGATTGTTGAGTTATTGAGGAAATGAGGGGAATGGTTGAAATCTTTCAACTGTAAGATAACATTGGAGATAAATCTTCTCATATTAGAAAATGCTGGTAAATTTAAAACTATTTTCTTGTTTTAATCCTCAGCCCAAGTTGGGCGTAACAGTCAGAGGAGGTTCTAGGAAAAGAACAAAAAAGAAGTAAATTCATTTAAAAATAAAAAGGGGATGTAGAGAAAAAAAGGAGAGAGGAAGCATAGAGAAATCAATGGAGAAAGAAGAAAGGATGAGCAGGACGTAGAAGAGTAGGAGAGAGAATAGAAGGATGTAGAGAGAATAGAGGTACATTGGAAAAGAAGGAAGGATGCATGGATTCTCTGGTAAGATAAATAAACTGTGTAATCTTTGTGTGTGAAAATTGATTTGAAATTGGTATTTGAAGAGGTTGTGTGTGTGTTGAATATTTAAAACAAAAATTGTTGCTAGAATACATTGTGATTTTTAAAAGTCCAATGCTGAATTTAAAGTGAATAGACGTTAAGTCTGAACTGTATGACAAAGTATATGAATCAATGCACATGTGGAGATTTTACTGCTGGGTCGCATATCTTCCTGCTGGGCCGTCTCAACCCTCCTGCTGATTCGTGTATGCCTACTGGGGTGTTTTAAAAGTATTGACTATAATTCTAGTTTATTGTAATTGCTGGGCCATAGTTTTTACCATATACTTTGTTTGAACTTTTGGGCCGCCCCAATGAATTAATTACAACCTTGATGTTATGTTGGATGTTCTCTTTAAATGTGTTAAGCAAAATAATTGTTCGATGCTACTGCATCCGCCACTTTCACCATAGGATCTGGTCTATCCTTACAAGACTTTCTTTTCCGAGCATTTGATAGCAGTGTTAGCTCAATCTTACTTTGTGTCTCCATTCAACGACGTAATCATTGATAGGCTAATTGTGAAGGTTGCCCTACCAGAAGGATCTAAAGTGTGTAAACAAAGCGCGGGGAAATGTAATGTCTTTGAACTACATGGGCTGTCTCATTGAAATTAAATTAGCAGATGCTCAAGATTCATTAAATGGTGGGGTACTAGTTATGGTCTCTGGCTCTATACAGAGGAGAGACAGAGAGGTCAAGAAAAAAATACTTGTATTCAAACATTTTTTTTTCCTTACACCTCAGGAGAAAGGTTACTACGTATTAAATGATATTTTTAGATTCTATGAGGATGATTCTTATGTTGATAAGCAGTTTGATACACTTACAAATGGTGATCATGAGCCCCAGTTGAAGCCAGCACCAAAACCTTCTTTGGGTCAGTGCATAAATCTAATCCAGTGCATCCAAATTCTCCAAGCTGTCCAAAATATATGGATTCTGCATAATCATTTTTATGATTTTGATGTTGATGAATGTCAGCCTAACAATAGCTATGGCAAATATCTGGGTTTCTATAATCAGTCAACAGACAGGAATAGTGGCAATAATGTATTTGTTGTGGAGTTAAGATCTTACAGTCAAAATGAAGTTCACCTAAGATGTCAAACTTGGAGGGATTTCAGTCTATTGTGTTAGAAGGAGGAATACGTTATATTTTCCTTGTAACGGTTCACAACATTGGCCAAGCCAGACTCTGAGATAGTAGAAGCATCTAGGCCTGCTCTTGATTATTTGGAGAATGCTTTGGGAAGTTTGATGATGGTCCTTTCTTGTTGGGTGACTTAAGTTTGGTTGATTTTGCATACGCATCACCTGCATTCTTACATGCTTGCCAATCATTCTTCCTCTCTCCTTGAATAAGATATTCTCCTTCTATCCTTCCTCTTCTCTACCTCCCTCTTATCCTCATGAATGAATTTTCTTTTGCTCTTTTTAAGAGCCTCCTCTCTAACCTCTACCCCCAACTTGGGCTCAAGATAAAACAAAAATAGTTTTAAATTTTCAACAATATACCAAGGTTGAAATATTTTCAACCACTCCTCCTTTATTTTTTCAACAGCCCCAACAATTAATTTTTACCTTTACTTTTTGCAATTACTCCTCATTAACAATATTTTGGAGGGAAAATACAATAATTTGAATTTGAATTCAAACATGACTTGCATCCCAACGTAACCATGTCTTGCATGAATTTGTATGTACATGCTCCTGCATCACAACACCAATTCTTGAAAATGAAACATCAAAATCAACCTTAAACACTTTGTTAAAATTTGGTAATGCTAAAATTGGTCTTTTTATAATATTCTTCATCAAAATTTAAAAATTTTATGTAGCTTCTCTAGTCCATGCAAATTCCTTCCCTCTCATGCAATCTATTATTAATGCCACAATACTACTAAATTTTTTATTAAATTTTCTATAAAAATTTGCTAAACCACAGAAATTTTTTACCTTTGTAATGCTTATTGAAATAGGCCACTCAACAATTGCCTTTATCTTTTCTTCATCCATTTTCACACCATCTACTAAAACTACAAATCCTAAAAATACCAAATTGTTTTGCATAAACTTGCACTTCTCTAAATTTGCATACAAGTTCTTTTTTATTAACAAATCCATTACCATTCTCAAATATTATAAGTGTTATTCATTAGTCTTACTAAATATCGAAATATCATCAAAATAAACAACCACAAATTTACCAATATATTCTCATAGCATTGTATTCATCACCCTCATAAATGTGTTAGGTGCATTAGATAATCCAAATCGCATCACCATCCACTTATATAAGCCATCCCTAGTTTTGATTACAATTTTCCACTAATCTCCTTCAGGAATTTAAATCTTATAGTAACCACTCCTTATCTCAATCTTGGTAAAATATTATCTCTTGCAAACGCATCCATCATATCATCTAAATAAGATATATGAAACCTATACTTTATTATAATTTTATTAATTTCTACTATCCACACTCTTTCTCCATCCTACATATTTCTTTAGAGTTGTCAATGTTGGTGTTACACATGGACTCATAATTTTCCTTATCACTTTCTTCCTTAGCAATTTAGTAACCTATATATTTATTTTTTTATGTTCTATTGGACTCATCCTATAAGTTGTTTGATTGGGTAGAGATGATCTTGGAGTCAAATCAATGTGACAATTAATATATCTCTTCAATAATAAGCCATCTGGTAACTCATTAGACATAACATCTGCATATTCATTCAACACTATTTTGCTTTTGTTGGTAGTGGCACCATTTATGTTTCTTCATTCTTTGATAGTAGTGCATAACAACAACCTGCTACCTTTATATCTTGGATAAATTACTTAGTACAGAGCATGTTTTATGTCTTATTTTCCTCTTTAAGAGGTAACAAAACTACCTTTGTACCACCTTCCAATTGTATGTATTATTTGATCTATCATTAACTACTTTCTTGTCAACTTACCATGGTCTTCCTAATCATACATGACATGTATCTATTGGAATAACATCACACCATATTTCATCATTATAAGTTTTTCCTATAGAAAACTTGATTAAGCAATTTTTATCTACTGTAACTTCATTCTCTTTCTTAAACCATAAAATCTGAGAAGGGTTAGGATGATTTTTATATTGTAAATTTTGTTTCTCTATCATTTCTTTAGAAACCATATTTTCACAACTACCACCATCTATAATTACTTTACATACCTTTCCATCTAAAGTACATCTTGTTTGAAAAATATTTGATCATAGCCATGTATCACCACCTTCTTTATTCTACACTTGATCCTTCCTTGGAGCGATCATGGTTCTTCTCATCATGATATTCTCTCCAACTTCTAATGGTGCAACTTTAGTATTCTGCTATTCTATTTCAGCCTCAACTAGATTTATTCTTGGGTGATATTCTTACCTCCTTTATTGATGTTGATAGTTTGGACTCTCAAATGCTTTGTTCCCTTCTTATCCACATCTATAACAAATAGTGTTGGGCCCCACTGACACATTTAAGAGGAAGAATGTTAATAGTAAAGGATAAGTGAAAATGACAATTTCAAATAGTTTGGAATTATAACCACTTAAGTGGATTGTAGATAATTTCAAACAAAGAATAGGTTTTATATATTCTAAATAAATTATATTGATTATGAAAAATATTATGGACTTATTAGTATCCCAAATAATAATAATATGGGCTTATTATTAGTTGAAATTTTGAAATACAATCATAAATAAATTTGACTTTATCAACAATTGGTTGGACTTATTATAATAAAACTTAATCTATCTCATGTATTTATAATAAGTCCACATTATTTCCTACCAAGGCATTTTTTTAAATAATTTTAAATAATATGGAATTATTAGTACTCCATATTTTCAAAGACTATCAAAAATAAATTGTACTTTCTCAAGAATTTGTTGGACATATTATAGATAAACCACATCTATCTAATGTAGTTTTAATAAGTCTAAATTATTTTGAATAATATTTATTTATTACTATATTTTTTAAATTATCAAAAATAAATTAGACTTTATTAAGAATTAGACATATTAAAAATAAGCTGCATCTATATAATGTATATATAATAAGTCAAAATTATTTTAAATAATGTGTACTTATTACTAATATATTTATTTAAAAACTATCAGAAATAAGTTGGACTTTATAAAGAATTAGTTAGACTTATTACAAATAAACCAAATCTATCTAATATTTTTGTAATAAGTCCAAATTATTTCTAACAAACATTAATTATAAATAAAGCAAAAACATTAAATGAATTTTGAATGAGGGTATAGTATTTCCAATGTAAAATCAGTATATTTTCAAAATAAATTTGACTATGTCTAAAATTGAACTAGACTACTTTTAATATAAATTGAAGTATATTTCAAATAATTTTAGAATTCTTTGGATTGAAATTTATCATGAAGAAGTTAATTTTATTATAAATAAACAATATTGAACTAAAAATAAGTCTATTTTAGTATAAATAAATAACATTGATCTAAATCTAACTTTTTTTAGAATAATCTAGACCAATATGGCTTATAAATATTTTATGGTAAAGTAAGATGTTTGAAATAAATTAGGCTCATTATAAATAACAAAGTATTCTAATTTAAAATCCATAAATTTTAAATAAATTGGAATAAATTTTAAATAATTTTAAATTTATTTCTTTGAAGTTGATTTTAATTTTATTAAACACATAGTTTGTAATCAATAAATACACTTGGAAGAATCATCTGGCAAAGTTATAACCAAATTTTTAATATCTAACTTTTCTAAGCAATGTTTCATAGCTGTTGGCTTCAATCTTATACTTTGTCCCAATAATGTGATGATAGACATAATTTTTATTCTCTAATAGTTCTCATATTTATGAAATTCATTTCCAATATATCTACTTGAAGGAGCATAACTCATTTTAATTTTTTTCTGTAACCAAAAAAATTGAGAATTAAAATCAATAAACATTGTGTTGGAAATCAAAAACTAATTTCCAAAGGTCCCTTTTAAAATAAAATCATCCAATTTATTTATATTTGTATTTAAGGCGTTAGACTAATTTTTACACCAAATAAACATGAAATATGAAGTTGTCTAATCCATGGCTTTAAGGAGTAGCCACAAATGATTGTCTTGTATCAATGACCAAAGGGTAACATGAGAAAAAGATTGCAATTGAATGTACTATGACATATTTTTTATTATAAAATATTATTTTCTTCCCTTAACATATATTTGCATATCTTCTTTTTGTGCACAATAAATAATAAGTCATCCAACCCTGAAATCAATAGTCTCAAGTAATTTTTATGAAATAATATCTAATAAGATTATAATAGGGTATTAGTGTGTTCCACATTTGTATAAAGTCCAGTGAATATATAATATTATTTCTATAATAATCTCATAGACAAGCATAATAATACAATAATAGTAATTTGGCTATACACAAAATAAGTAAAATATATCAACACATGAGAAAGTTTTATTAAATGTTAAAAATATTTGAGATATAAAATATATTAATGAATTTTAACTCAACCTTTTTACTATTATAAAATAAAAACTCATGTATAATCAATATTTCATCAATCTAAATTGGCCTAGATCAATACATATCATAGTTTTTTATAGACTTCAATCAAATGAACTCGATCAATAATTATTATCAATTCATATGAATAGTTTTAATCTTTGATAAAACCTCAAATTATTAAATATTATATAATGGTACCAACATGTTCACCAAACTTTCATCTCAACCAAAGAAGAATGCATTCAAATAATAACCATCAACTAGATGTTCAAAGTGTTCTCAAAATGAATGATCATAATTCCATCGTATAATTAGTACATATGATCAAATTTTATATTAAATGAAATTTATTAAACTCAATACCATGTTTGAATAGACAAAATTTTAATAAATATAATTCCTTATACGTCTCAACCAAACCAACAAAAAACAATATAAGCATAATCAATTATACATTATTAGGTTCATATATTAGGGAAATTAAAAAAGTATATAACATATAAAACATAATAAAATATGTTTGAACATAATTTAATATCATATTAATCTAATGTTTTGAGTGTAAATGTGTAGGATAGGATAGGGGGAAAGAATTTTTCTAATAATTTAAATACCTAAGCTGATGCACTATGTTTTATTATTTTCTATTTTGTCCAATTGTACTATTAATAAATAAAAGTTCGATTCTAATGTATTTAAATAAATTATCATCAAACATATAAAAATAAGATAATTTATATATTATACTATATGGAACTATATAACTACACATTCACGGAAAGGGGATTTCACCTTTTTAAGTTCTTTTGTAGTTTACACATTTATACTCTTTTGTTGAACATTATTTTCCTTATTACCTACAAGGTATTATATAATATTTTATTAGTAACTAAAAATTATCATTATCAATTGCTTTGATATTGGTATCTAAAACAAAATTCTTGTTGTAGAGTTTTACCTCATGTTATTTTCATGGAGGCATGAAGTTGTAGAGCTATGTCTTGGGTTAGTTTTTTAGAGACATAAAGTTGTAGCACTATGTTTCAAACTATTTTAAAAAATACATAAAAAGTTTAAATATAATAATAAATATTCTATCATTATTATAAATAGTCGATCAGTAAAAAATTCTATAAACACTTGAAGATTTGTAAAAAAATGCATGATCTTTTCTTACCTTCTTTAGCTTGTGATGTGTCATGTACATTGATTTTATTTTCCATTACTATGGATTCATTGCTTACATCTATTTCCATGATTGCTACACACCAAAATATTATTTAGATATTAGTTTTGAAAAATAAAAGGTGATTGGAAATAAATTCAAAATGTTATTGACCTGGTATTGATTGAAGTAGTTGTTCTCATATTAGTGCCTTTAAATTTATAATAAAAATTTGAAATTGAAAATTAAAAGTTTGTGTAATTCAAGATAAATTAATTTTTAATTGTGTTCATGTAAGCCCAAATCTAGCTCCTATATATACTTGTATCACATTGCATGTATTTGAATTGATTAAATTAGATATTAGTCTTCCCCATAAAAAATATCTATCTCATTTTTAAATGGACTTCTTATTTTATATCAATCCATAATTTTAAATGTTGATATGTCTTTACTGTTTTCAACACATACTTGTAATTTACGTTGTTGTGAGTGGAGGATGAAATTTTCAAGCTAAAAATTAGTGGAATATTGAGAAAAAATGATCCTTGTAATATTATCCCAACTGATTCCATCACTATTTAGACCCAAAATTATAACACATGTATTTATGATCTATTGAAAATCACCAACAGAAAACTTTCCAAACGAGTTCTGAATTACATAAAATGGTCAATTTTGTGAATGATGAATACATTGAAAGCCCCAAAAATAAATTTATCAATTAAATCCTAAATAAATAGTCTAATATTTTCTTCATTAAAATATTCAATGAAATTCAAAAGATCAATAAGTATCAAATAGACATTTATACCAATAAAGAATGTTACACTAGAATTTTATAGAATGGATTACAAAAGAGATGAGGGTCGTAATTGTAACTAAAAATCTCTATAAATGTCCTTGAAAGCTTAATTCCATCACTATCTAGATATTTTCTCAATATACTTATGGAATATGGAGCTAATTCTTCAAAAGATTTTTTTAGTTTTTGACATACTTTTGGACAAACAAATCATCTAACATTTTTGCAAAATTTTTAAAGTATTCCATTACTTCTTCAAGTGCTATTGTTCTATCTACTAGAAATGTCATATCATGATTAGTGAATTTTTAATTTTGGCACCAATTTTCAATGTTGTTGCACCCATGGATTTTCAAGAAGGAGAAAACTGCTATTTCCAATAATTTTGTTAGTTCTATTTTTTATTTGTCTAAAATACCTTGGGTATTTCTATTAATTATTGTACAAAGGAGATTGAAATCTTGTTTATTTAATCTAGGTAAAATACCACTTTTAGATAATTAAAATGCATTATCATAACAATCCCAAATGTGTTATTCCATGTAAAGAAGGCATTTTCACTCCTTCAATTGTTGTGTTGAATAGTTCATTTGTGTCAACAAGTGTCTATATTATCCATGTATTTATTTTGTCTTTTGTCCCACTATTTAAAGATTCATCCAACCCCTAAATTTAATAATATAACATTTATATTAAAATTTTTTAACAAATGAAGACTTATAAATTGATTCATTGGATACATTATATTGGTTTCATATTTTGTCAGCAATATGAGATGGTGTAATTGTGTTAAAAAATCTAGCCCTTCTACCAGAACATTTTTTTCTCAATGCTACAGAATTATATCCTTCCTCTTCAAGATTTTTTTTTTTTTTTGTGTTGTGGTCATCTTTAATTTTGAATCTAATGATGTTTTTCTCCAACATTTGTTCAAGAATTCTTTTGATTCTATAATAAATTGAGTGTTATTTGGATCAAAGGGAATTAAAAATGCATAATTTATTGAAACCACATTATGTTTAATGAATTAAAGAATTATAATATACACCCCTCTTTTATTAAAAATTGTTATTTGAATATTGGCATCCCCTAACTCGCAAAGCTCTACTTTAACGTCACTTTAAGAGATTTCATTTGAGTGACTTGGGTCATAGCTTGAAGGGCCTTGTCATACTTTCAAGGGTACATTGAAGGTATCTTATAAGAGATACCTTCAAGTTAACCTTGAAATTATTATAATACCTTTAAGGTTAACTTGAAGGTATCTCCTACAATATATCTTCAAGGTACCCCTCAAGGTATTACAAGGCCCTTCAAGGTATTTCATATGAGATACCTTGATGTGCCTTGTAGTAACTTCAAGGGTATGTCAAGGATATTTTGAAGGGCATTGGAGCTCTAATGCTAAGAAATTTGGGGAATACATGAATATAAAACCTAACATCATGTCACATGTCTCTTTGTGATGCCATACACTCTTAAAACTTAAAAAACATTTGATTTTAAAAATTATCTAATCAAAATTAAAATGCATCATGTATGTTTCTTATTTATCCATATACTACCATATTTGTATCTCTTGAGAAACCTTGGGAATGGATAAATACACTATGTTTTAGGACCTTATCCTTTCCACTTTAATTTTTATTGGATTTTTTGTTCATCGGGATACCATAATACAAGCTATGACACTTACAAGTACTCCAGGAGAATTGTGGGAAGCTTTATAACATATGATAAAATGTTATGTGATCTATAAAATATTGAGGAAAACATATGTGCAATTTTTCCAATATTTGTGTGAGAGCAGATACTAAGTCATATCTCAAACTTTCAGCTATTTAGATTGTTCTTGATATGAAGCCCCACGTAGTCATATCATATAATATTTTTAGGGATAATGCATGATCCTCACAAAGACACTGATGAACATCTAGAATGAGAGGATCACGAATGAAAAGAACCAAAAATTAAATTCCATGTATCACAGTTATGAGATACCCAAATGAAAATTGATTAGACAATTAGAAATAACTATTAATAATCTCTAATTAGCAACATTAAGTTAAGGAATCCAAATTCCTCAAGTATGAAGAAGATGTTAAACATTCAAGGGAAGTAAATTGATCAATAAAATATTCTTGGTAAATTTGGTATAATAACACCATAACTAGATTCCACAAATAAAAAAATACTAACCATAAATATAGTATTAAGGTTGAAAAATAATTATAAGATCCTAACAATTTCCATTTGCTATAACACTAAACTAGAAGATGTTTAGTAGTCACACCAACCAAATAATATAAATTTGATACTACAGTATCCACTATTAAATATTGAAGAATAAATTTTGTATGGAAATGATCCATTCACACTAAGTACTAAAGTATTACCCACTTTATTCAATCACTACTCACATCGTAGTCCCTTATTGGAACATGAAAATCTCTAAACATACTTGATAATTAGTTACACATTTAGTATAGCATAAGTTATCTAACATATTTTCAAAGCATAAGAATTAAAACATCAAAATAGTATGTTAAACATCAACATAATATACCTATAATTGTAAATGAATATAATATTTATTCCCATACAACAAGGTTATCATTCTATGAAGATCTAAGGAAGATTGTTGTCAAATTGTTTAAGAGTGGTCTAACAAGTTCAATTCAAATTAGTTTGACTTAATTTATATATGTTCATAGATACAAAGAAAGGGCTACTGGCATTCTACATAAGGTAATAATTATACCATAATATAGGTATTAATTTATAAACAAAATAACCATTAAAGGGGAAAATCAATTTGTAATAATAATGTAATATAAATGGAAACAAAAACTTTATATTATCATCACAAATTCCATTTTGGCTTATTATTATCGATGAGCACAACACTCTAAAAAGGTAACAAAGATAACCAGATAATCATTTTCACAAAATCAAAGGCCAATTTGTAACATACCACATGTGTTAATAGACTAAACTCGAATGAAACTATTTTATTCTGAAGAGCGTAGTATAAATATATACAACTCAATTTACCTAAATTAGGTAATTGATTATCAGAAAGGGAGAACACTAGAAGAGTTGGAAATAATGCACTATTAGCTAAGTTCATAGAGCACTCCAATAGTGAATGGAAGGTCCTAGGTTTGAGTCTTAGCTGGTCCATATGAGTCATATCTCGTATGTGGTACTAGATCCAAGCTAGGATCCGCAAACACCTGTAGTATGGCTTAAGGGGGGGTGTTGTAAATAAGCCACACTTGGAATGATGATGGGTTGGCCATATAGATCCCAATATATTAGTTGGTAGATCACTCTAATGGGAATTACCCCATCAATGGAGAAGAGCCAAAGGCTCTAGGATGTGCATATCACACCATATTATCGATCATATCAAGAACTTATATTTTGATTACAAGAGTTACATATATATATATATATATATATATATATATATATATATATATATATATATATATATATAGAGCACACTATAATTACTCTTCAAACTACTCTCACTAGACTAGGATGGTTGTTCTAATAACCAAGATTCTCTCCTAAAATCATCCATAAAACCTCTCACACTAATTCCTACGTGAGTTGAATAACAACTCGCTTTATAACAATATTATAATCATGTTAGGACTAATTCCTAACCACCACCACCAACCTCCCCCGCCCCCACCCTCACCAGTTCTAACATGGGGTGAGGAATTACACACCTAAACTTGCTCCCCGCCCCTGGGCCCCCCTGAAATTTGTTTTTTGGATGTCCATTTAAACCGATAATGCATCCATTTTTACATTGATTTGGAATGTTTATTACAAAAAAAGGATATTTATATTGTATATGCTTTATTGAGATGTGTAATTTTTTTTACAATGTGCCTTTCATAGATAGACTTATTTACTCCCCCATAAATTGATTGGCACTACAAAACAAAAAGGACAAAGACAATGACAAGACATAAAACTATCGACTATAAAAACTATGACACAAATTAAAAAAAATATAAAAAATAAATATAAATTAAATTAACTAAATTACATCTTAAAAAATATATTTATTGAAATATAAAATTTAAAAAAAAATAATGAAAAAAAAATATAATAATTAAAAAATATATATAAAAATCTAAAAACACTAAACAAAAAGTAACAATAAAAAATGACTTAAAGAATAAACTATCAACAAATAAAATTTAATAAAAAAAATACTTGACTTTATACCTAGACCATTAAAATAGACTCGATCAATATAAATCTAAATCTAAACATATAAAATATAAACAATAAATCTAAACAAATACTAAGCGCTCAAATAAATATAAACTACTTAAAAATACTAAACAAGAATTATATAAACATAAAATAACTGACATGATAAGAAATTAAACTTATAGACTAAAGACAATGGACCAATTTAAAAAAAATAATCGACTCATACTAACTATGACGCATCTAAACATGACTCTTCTCAATTTTAAATAAAACTATTTAATAGAATCAACTAATAAACCTAAAATGGATTTAGCAAACCAAAAAGATAAACATTAAACCCTAAAAAGGAGACTCTTTTATTGCCGTCAGAAGTGCAAATGGTGTTTAGAATTTTTCATGTACTCTGCTTTGAGACAAGTCTGATTTCTATTGTGGATGAAAAACTACAACCTTTTTGAATAGACGAGCGGTGATGATTTGATGCCATTGACTCTATTTAAAATTTTTCATGTACTCTGCTTTGAGACAAGTCTGATTTCCATTGTGGATGAAAAACTACAACCTTTTTGAATAGACGAGCGGTGAGGATTTGATGCCATTGACTCTATCGAGTTGGATATCTTTACCGCATGAGTATTTTCAAGGTACTGAACAGGGATCCTTACAACTTATGAAAATATCTTGATGTAGAGCCAACTAGATTTGATCCACAGTTTCTAGTCATCGTGGGAGATTTTGATAGCAAGAAGCGTGTGGATCAGAAGATGTGGAGTTGCTTGGCAGACACGTCAAGGTGAATGCCCACAATGTTGAATCTGCAAGGAAACTCATTGAAATTGCAACGAAGGAAGAGATGTAGATTAGATCAGTTCGCAAATAAGAGAATGATCGATGCTAAGGAGAAATCTAATGCAGTCAAACCCTCCAATGTAGATATAATACCTGTAAATCCTTATGCACAGATCTAATATGATGATAGACCAATGCAACACAGAGATATATTCCCTCAAATATGTATTTAATTTTAATTTTTATTTTTATTTACAAAACAGAATCTGCAAGCCCGAATGCAAACAGAAAATAAGTTGTACGACCTGCAAACCTGATTAGTATTACAAATCCTCTTTAATTCCATTAGACATCTAAGGAAGAAAAATTGAATACAACACGTAGTCTGTACTGCTGCTTCAAAGTCAAATTAGATGAACGATGGATGGCCTTTCGAATGCAGAGACTTTAGCATGTTGTCTTCACTACTTTGTCTCAATATGCCTCAGCCAAAGAGGTCCAGAGAGGTCCAAGAAGCTGCTCTAATACCATTGATGGGAATAACCCCATTAATGGCGAAGAGCCAAAGGCTTTGGTATGTGCAAAGCACACCAAATTGTCGATCAATCTCAAAAAATTATATTTTGATTATAAGAGTTATTATATATATATATAGAGAGAGAGAGAGAGCGCACTATAATATCTCTTAAAACTACTCTCACTAAATTAGGATGGTTGTTCTAACAACCAAGATTCTTTCTTGTCATCATCCCTAAAACTTCTCACACTAATTCCTATGTGAGTTGAATAACAACTCACTTTATATATAACATTATAATCATGTTAGGACTAATTCCTAACACACTCAAATAGCAAATGGAAGGTCCTAGTTTTGAGTCCTAGCTGGTCCATATGAGTTGTAGCTCACAATTTTTTATTTTGTTTTTTGTTTTTTGAACTTAATCTAAAATGTATATTAAAATTGATACAACTATAATGAATAATAGCATTATTAAAAAAATCTATATATATGCTATCATTGGGATCTATATCTATTATATCAACATGCACTTAAAATGGTGCATCAATTACATTAGCTTAAAACTAGCTGTGGAAATTCCTCTCTAGTCCACATTACTAAATTTAAATCCAATTCCAATACTTCAAGATCAAAAATATAAAAATAATTCATGATCTCTTAATTACTCATAGAATGAATTTAAGTAGTCTCATAATTGTTATAGATGTATCATTTTTTACAAAAGGTAAATCATCTATGAATATATATTATAAACCTCAAAAATAAATATGATAATGTATACAAAAATGTCTCATGAAAAATAACATCAACAATGCACTTAACAACCGTATGATGGTCTAATACAACAAGGAACATTTGAAAATATCATAAAGTTAACAATTCCATCACTTTTTTCTGTATTGATTACAATAATCCTGTTAGAGCAGATGGTTAGATATGTTAGAACTACTACATTATTTTTAGTTATTTTTCTTAAAACTCCCCAAATCCTATAAACCTCTCACCTATTTTATATTACATCTCTTATGTATATATTTTTCTCCATATTTGTAAATAGATCAATAAGCTCATTTGTTTGATCTCAATATGGTATTATAGCATTACCTAGGCAAATCCATAAAAGAAGCACATTGACCAAGTATGAGTCCATCAACGCAGTAATCAATCAAGCCTCAGCAAGGAACCATGCTTGGAGACCAGCTTAGAATTAGTAACATGTAATGTTGCAGTTAGAAGCAATCAACATCAAAAATTGCTGATTGAAGCCTGCCTGAGCATCAAGTCTAGTGACTCAAGAAGTGCAATGAATTTAGAGCATAAAAACTTGACAGTTAGAACTTACTAACAATCCCTTGAAAGCAGAGTAGTATTGGATGAATTACCTATTCGATGCCAAGCCTATAGTGACCTAAACAAAAAGACCCATGAAGTAAGGAAGTGAAGTTAGACACCAAGCTTGAAGTGAAACATTGATCGAGCAACCTCTGACCTGTATAATGCATAGTAGAAACATGATCTATAGAAGATAAAGAGTAGATGTGGCCATAGAAGTTTGAGTGAGCCTTTGTCTTCATTTGCATCAATGTATTAGAATGTAACAAAAGCTTGGTCGATACTAATCCAAGAAAACTAAATATTTTTAACTCTTATTCTGGAAGGAACAATAGTTTGTAAGCTTGTTAAACACTAATGGAGCAAGTTCATAGCATAGAAAAAACTGGCAAAAGAGTAAGGAGGAAACCAAAGGGAGCTAAGCATGGAATTCCAAAGCTAGATATTACTATGCTGAAAAGAGACCAAAAATCTTGGACAAGATATAGAGATGGCCAATGCCATAACTTTAAATAAGAAGGTAGCATTTGAAAAAGGTACATATTTGGAAGCAATAAATACTACTTTTTTAGCTTTCTAAAATTTTGTAAAAACTAAAAAAAATTAGAAGATGTCTGCACTAAAATTGCTTCTGTTTGAAGCCTAACTTCTCAAAGGGCCAAACTATGCCACCTTAAAAATAAAGATATGAACCATCCTTCAGTTTGAAAGACTATTGAGCATCATGATAGGGACTGTGTAGGTTCCTACTAATCCTAATACAATCACAAAATATGAAATTATGAATGCCAAAGCCTTGAAGCTGATTATGCTAAGTAGCACAGATGATGTGGAGTCGTATATTAGGGATACAAATAGAGTAAAGACAATGTGGGATAAATTAGTGACCATATATTAGGTGAATAATAATACAAATATCATCCATCTAGGTTCAAGAATTCACAAACTTTCTATGGGGTCTGACAAGAAATTCAAGAAATTCTTACATCAGGTGGCTAAGCTGTGAATGGGATTGTTAGCACTTGATGAGATGGTATATGACCAAGTCTTGGTCTTGATCACTTTGAGGACTCTCTCTCTTCCCAATTTAGAGTGTTAATCAAGACACTAAACGTCTCCAAGTAGACAATGTCATTCAAAGAGCTCTTAAACCAGCTTTAGCAAGAAGAAGCCATCAACTGAGTCTAGGATGAGTTGTAAGACAAAGCTCTTATCTCGAAGTAGCAACGAGGTCAGAAGTATTGTAAATTACCTCTAGAGATTCAAAAAAAAAAATAGAAACAATAGTCTCCACACCATTATAAATCATAAAAGTAAAATAGGTGAAGTCACATCTATTAAACTAACACTCATGAAGTGGACAAATGGTGATACAATGCCCTGACACAAAGGTCTTCTAGTTAAGAAAGCACAATAAGTTATGATGATTCTAAGGAATTTAAAATATGTCCCCACTCAAAAATATGATATATCTGATGAAGAGACATCTAAAGAAGAAAATTGTAGTGCACATAAGAACTTAGTGCTAGTCTCCTAGACCATGTAGCCCACAATGAATATCTGGTTGATAGACTCAGGTCACACTAAACACATGTCAGGGCACAAGTATTTCCAACTATTTGTGGATGAATACTCTCATAAAATATGAGTTTTATTCCTGAAGAAGAAGAGTGAAGCCCTTCATCATTTCCATGTCTTTCATCAACATGTTATCAAGGAGACTTGACAACCTCTTCTTCACCTCTACTCAAATTGAGGGGGCGAATTCACATCAAAAATGTTCTTGGCATTCTTGAACCAAAAAGGAAGCAAAATAAATTTGACTACTCCCTATAGGCCCCAATAGAATGGCATTGTTGAGTGATGTAATTGCAGAGTGATGGAAATAGCTCGCTACATGTTATCAACAACAAAGATGGAGAAATGATATTAGGTAGAAGTAGTCCAGATAGTTGTTTATTTTCTCAATAGTGTACCAATGAAGATTTTAAAGGATAAAAATATAGAAGAGGTATGGACTGGTAAAAATTGATCTATTTCTCATTTATGAGCGTTTTATTGCATAACATATATTCATCTCCCAGCTCAAAAGAGGAAGAAACTCGAACCAAAAACACACTTGTGCATCTTATTGGGTTATAACATTGCCTCAAAAGCATACCATCTCAAGGATCCTAAGATGAATAAAATCTATGAAATTATAGATGTGGTTTTTGATGGTC
The DNA here is from genome assembly GCA_037957365.1 of Torreya grandis. Classification (NCBI taxonomy): domain Eukaryota; kingdom Viridiplantae; phylum Streptophyta; class Pinopsida; order Cupressales; family Taxaceae; genus Torreya; species Torreya grandis. Next base: position 201,309 of record JARHVA010006730.1, on the reverse strand, counting down.
ATCCTTTGAGTTAGTGATGCATAAATAAGAATCAACACCAACCACCTCTCACCAAGTAATTTTTGAGTCAAATGATGACGAGACTTCTCCCAGAGAAGATAAACTACAAGGGGAGTTGTATGTTTATCTTGGAGAATTAGAAGATGTTAATATACATCAACCCAATAGTTCTTCACATCAGCAGTAGCATCCCCATTTGAAGTGAATACTAAGCACCATCAAATACTCCCATGTGCAATCTCTCTAGAATACTTCATACAGAGTCAGAATGAGGATTCATACAAGAAATGAGGTAAATTTTAAAATCATGAGTACATTAATTGATAGTTTTGAACCTGATAATATTCAAGAATCACTAAGTCAACCTTAGTGGAAGAAAGCCATGGATGTTGAGTATAACTCACTCATGAAGATTTAGACTTGGGAACTTGTTCATCTACCTACAAGAAAGAAACCCATAGGCTGCAAATGGGTTTTCAAAACTAAATAAAAGGCAGACAGATCCATTGTTAAGTACAAACAATGACTTCTAGCAAAGGGATATGTTCAAAAATAAGGTATTAACTATAAAGAGACCTTTTCATCCATTACAAAGATTAAGACCATCAGAGTTATTTGCTCACTGGTAGCAGAAAATGGATGAAAACTTCATAAAATGGACATCAAGAGTGATTTCCTAAACGGTAATCTCAAAGAAGAAGTGTATATTACCTGACTAGAAGGATTTGTTGATGAAAATCATCCTAAAAAGGTATGTCATCTCATAAAATTACTAGATGGACTAAAAAAATCTCCTAGGGCATGGTACATCAAGATAGATGATCACCTTATGCAGTATGGTTTCACCTGTATCCCCTCAAATTCTAACTTGTACATAAAGAAGGTAGGGACAGAAATCATCATTCTTGTTTTATATATAGATGATCTTGTGATCACTATAAGTTCATAATATTAGGTTGATATTGTGAAGAATAACCTCAAAATATCCTTTGAGATGACTAATTTGGGCTACCCAATTACTGTCTTGGCTTGGAGGTATGGTAGAAATAGAATCACATTTTTATCTCCTAGATAAAATATGCCAAGATACTCTTGGAAAAGTATAGAATGTTAGATTGTAAACCTCTTTCAACACCAATGGAGAAAGACTTAAAAATTTCTTGATTCTAGGACTCATATCAAGTGGATGCAACTTTGTACAAATAGCGTGTTGGGAGTCTCATATTCTTGATCTATGCCTAACCAGACATATGTTTTGCTATGATCTATCTCTTCAAATTCATAAAGGAGTCAAATAAATGTTACTAGGTTGAAAAAAATCATGTTTTGAGATATGTCTAGTGTACACTTGAGTATTGTCTAGAATAAAGAAGAATACTTAGTTCTTCTTGTAGGGATATATTGACTCTGACTATGCCAGATCCATTGATGATAGAAATTTAATGTCAGTATACATATTTCACCTAGGGTATGGACCAATCTCGTGGATCAGTAAGAAGCAAATTTTTATTTCTCTCTCATCCAATAAGGTAGAGTATTGTGCCACACATGGAGCTGTGTGTGGGTCAATATGGTTACATGACATTTTGGCCGATATGGGCATTCATGAAGAGATGACACCTATCCTTTATTTAGATAATCAGGGTGTGTTGAAGCTTTTAAAGAATCCTATTTTTCATGATGGAACTAATCACATTGAGTTTGAACGTCACTACATTCAAGAGCAACTCTTAAATCACCACATCCATCTCTAATACTACCCAACATATACACAAATAGTTGATATACTCACCAAATCCCTTGGAAAGGTGAAATTTGAGTTTTTTAGGGGGTACATTTGTAAAAATAATGTAATAAAGGGGGATGTTAGTGTAGATGGTTAGATCTATTAGAATTACTATATTTTTTAGTTGTTATTTTATAACTCCCTAGATCCTATGGACCTCTCACCTATTTTCTGTTGCATCTCTGATGTATATATTATGCTCTGTATTTGTGAATAAATCAATAATTTCATTTATTTGATCTCAAATCCAAGGTAAAATATAGATGTGTGTGTGTGTGTGTGTGTGTGTGTGTGTGTGTGTGTGTGTGTGTGTGTGTGTGTGTGTGTGTGTGTGTGTGTGTGTGTGTGAGTGAGTGATTAATGCATATAAATGCATTTCATAGAATTTAAAATCTTGTTCACTAACACTAGTATTTTATGAAAATGATCCCACCTAATAAAAAAACATAGTTTCATTTCCACTCATAAGATTAAGTGTAAGAATAACAGGGTAATAGTAAGATTTTCAAAACAATGATCCAATTGTACAAAGAAATGGTTCGTTCATCTCTAAAAAAATCAATAACTAATTAAAACCAAATTTCATATTCAAAATGATAGCCATCAGATCAGGATTTGTCTTGCACTACAAGATTATTAGAAATCATTTTTTTCATTCTTGTTTTCAAAACAGTTTGGGGATACATCTAACATATCATACTGAAAATAAAACAAACTGACATGACTAGCAATAGAAAACATGGTACTTTAACCTAGGTTTGAGGTTCAAATAAATCATTTAAAAAGTAATACATAAATAACAAAATTTCTAAGTAAATTTCTAATGCTCTAATAACCCAATAATAACATAAACATACAATAAGGTGGTTTTGTTTATCATTTAGGAAAAAAATATCATAAACATATTGATTTTAAAGGTTATACATTATTTTACTTTCTAAAAGTTGTAATTTTCAATGTGAGCAAATATATCACACCAGAATAGTCCATCCACACAATGACCTAGATTTACCATAAGATCAATGCAATAAAATTGCTAAATAATGGTAAACAATATTCATACCAAAGTGTGTAGTACCATTATTGATAGCATAGATATTTTTAGATTAGCGAATAGGATATATATATATATATATATATATATATATATATATATATATATATATATATATATATATATATATATATATATATATATATATATATATATATATATATATATATATATATATATATATATATATATATATATAATACATTATTAGTCATTAGATAAAATCATTTTGGTTATACTATCTTTCTAGACTCCTCCCTTCCAACGAGTCTCTTACCATATTTTTTGTAATTGATTGTGTATATATTCTGCTCTTCGGTTCATGAATAAACAAATCCACTTTGATATTAATTGTAGTATCAAAACCTTAGAAAGAGCAGCAACGTCTGGAGTTAGCTGTGAAGCCTGATCATTGACTACACAAAGCTCGGTAAAGTGACTTGGAAGAGCTTTCATTTGCGTATTCAAAAGATTTTGAAGCCAAACGATCGGAGGCGTTGGAGTAAGATCTATCACGTGGAAGTCCATCATGGAAAAACATTGGGAGAAAGTGTAAACTTGCAACGCGTGACATTGGCAGACAACATACAATGAAACCTGCCTATATACCGTGAAGAAAGCATTCAAAGACTAATTGAAAGGTATTCAACACCTGCAGACCTATAGCGCAGGCATAATCGACTCCTCTCACACAGTAGACATAGAAGGCCAATGCCATAAAGTGGAAAAAGGTGAAATATAGTCTATTAGATAGGGACAGAGACCTGAACCAAGGTGGACGTATTTATCCTATTTGGTAAAACCATTGGCGTCAAAGATGTGAAAGGATAGTGCTCAAGTGCTAGCAATGCAGCCGATTTGACATACTAGGAGTCGATGATGGGCATGATCACCGATGTGTCGAAGTCGAATAAGATCATGGTGGAAAAATCAATGGTGTCTACTAAGATGGAAGAGGCGATTCAAAAGAAGAATGCTACATTTGAATAAGGTACATCTTTCTAATAAAAAATTTCAAAGCAATAAATCTTACTTTTTTAGCTTTCCAAAATTTTGTAAAAATAGAAAAAAATAAAATAAAATATGTCTGCTCCAAAATTGCTTCTCTCTGATGCCCACCTTCTCAAAGGGTGAAACTATGCCACCTAGAAAATGAAGATGCATACCATCCTTTAGTTTGAAGGACTATGGGGTATCGTGATAGGGACTATGCAAGTTCTTACTGATCCAGATGCACTCACAAAATATGAAATGGCTAATGCTTAAGCCTTGATGATGAATATGATAAGCATCATTGATGATGTGCAGTCGTATGTCAACGATGCCAAAAGAGCAAAGACAACATGGGATAAATTAGAAACCATCTATGAGGTGAAAAATAAGGCTAAGATCCTATATCTATAGTCAAAACTTCACACACTCTAGATGGATTCCAATGAGAAAGTCTAGGAATTCTTGCGTTGACTGATTGAGTTGTGAATGGAGTTGTTAGCACTCATTGAGATGGTAGATGATCAAATTTTGACCCAGATCACCTTGAGAGCATTCCCTTCCCAATTCAGAGTGTTCATCATGACACTAAATGTCTCCAAACAAAAAATATCATTATAAGAGCTCATGAAGCTATTGTAGCAAGAAAAAACAATCAACTCAGTCGAGGATGAGTTGTAAGACAAAGATCATATCTTGAAGTAGCAAAGAGGTCAAAAGTCTCACAAGGGACCTCCAAAAAAGAAACCATAGAAACAACTATCTTGACATCAGAAATCATAAAAGTTGAAGAGATGGTGTCACATCTATCGAACCAACACTCACGACACAAACAACTACTAGTATAATGGCCTAAAACAAGGTTCGTATAGTAAAAAAAGCACATCAAGATGTGACAATTATCAAAAATTAAAAAGATGACCCCACCAATGGACGTAGAAGGGACATCTCACAAATCAAGAAGATGATGGATTTGATGAAGAGGCAATTGAAGAAGATAAGAAATTAGTGCTAATCTCCTAAACCTTACAACCCACAAGGAATATTTGGTTCATAGACTCAGGGGCCACTAAACACACATCAGGTAATAGGAAGCTATTTGATTCACTGATAGACCAATCCATTGGAGATCATATTAGGATCACTGATGATAAAGAGTATGTTGCAGAACTAATAGGCCAAGTCACCATTCCTCTTAGAACATAAAAGTATACACTCACAAATGTACTATATATTCATGGATTGACATCCAATCTCTTATTAGTTAATTAGCTTTTGAATCATCAGTTGAAGGTGGAGTTTCTTGTTTAAAATGGCATCAAAACATGTTTGATCTCATGAAATGGTATGATTATTTATAGAGCATTTTTGAAAAATAAATTATTTTCTTTAGATGTTGTTTCATCTTTTACAGTAGTTCTATCTGCCTCTATGGTAGAATCTAATATTTTCTAGCACTATCGTTATGGTCACCTGTCTACTGGATCTTTTTACTAGCTAATTTCAAAAGGGATCATATAAGCACTGCCCAAGTTATCTAGTTCCTTGCCCATTTGCCTTGGATGTCTTGCAGGTAAATAACATAGGGATCCATTCAAGACAAGCTCCTATCATGCCAATAAACATTTGGAGGTTAATCATACTGATCTAACTGGACCTTCACCTACTTCATTTTCATGATACAAGTAATTCCAACTACTCATGGATGACTACTCTAAAAAAAAATGGGTGTTTTTCTTGAAGAAGAAGAGTGAGGCCCTTCATCATTTGTAGGTCTTTTATTAGTAGGTTAGGAAGGAGAATGGATAACCTCTTCTTCACCTCCACTCGGATCGAAGGGAGAATTCACATTGAAAAGTTCTTGGCATTCCTAAACCAATAAAGAATACAAAAAAAATAATTGCTCCCTGCACACCCTAGTAGAATGGCATTGTTCAGTGACATAATCACATAGTGATGATAATGGCTCATTGTATGCTATCAACAACGAAGCTAAGGAAAAGATATCAGGCAAAAACAGTCTAGATAGCTATTTATCTTCTCAATAGGGCCCCATTGAATATTTTGAAGGATAAAATGTTGGAAGTGGTATGGAGTGGTCAAAACCCATCGATTTCTCATCTAAGATTGTTCAGTTGCATAACATATATGAATATCCTAGATCAAAAGATGAAGAAATTTGAATCAGAAACTCTCCCATGCATCCTATTGGGCTATAACACTACCATGAAAGCTTACCATCTCAAGGATCCTGAGATAAATAAAATCTATAAAAATATAGATATGGTTTGTGATGAATCATCCTTTGACATAGTAATGTAGACAGAAGAATCAACACCAACCACCTCTCACCAATTACTCTCTAGGTCAGATGATGAGAAGACCTCTCACAGAGAAGATGAGCTAAAAGGGTAGATGTATGTTGATATTAGAGAATTACAACATCCATCAGTTGTTCTTCACATAAACAAAGTAGTTGTTCAAATTAGCAACAGAGTTCCCATCTAAAGTGGGTACGAAGCACCATCAAAGACTCCCATGTGAAAACTCCCAAGATTAATTCATTCAAATTTAGAATGAAGAGTCAGATAAGAAATGAGGTAAATTTTATACTCATGAGTATAGTAGTTGATATCTTCGAACTTGATAATGCTCAACAAGTACTAAGTCAATCATAGTGGAAGAAAGCAATGGATGTTGAATATGACTCACTCATGCAGAATCTGACTTAGAAATTTGTCAATCTACCTATAGGAAAGAAACCCATAGGCTGTAAATGGGTTTTCAAAACTAAATATAAGGTAGATGGATCCATCGATAAGAATAAAGCATAATTTCTAGCAAAGGGATATGCTCAGAAAGAAGGCATTGGCTATGAAAAGACCTTTTCACTATTAAACTAAATGTCACGGAATACAATGCAATATCTTATTGAATGAGAAGAGGCATATATATAAAAAGATATGGTAGTTAAAAAACCTGTAACTACCAATCCATCCCCTAACTACTATGCCACCACTATCACACCTAAGTTCCTATAACTAGCTATAATAAATCATCGTACTTCTAGGTTAACTAAACTTAGCAATGTAATATTAATATATGCTAACAATCACTAATCTGTGATCTATAATTACATTAACTAAACAATGTAATATGTCAAGTTACACCAACATTCTCCCATTTATTACATTGTTTTCACAAACATCATATTTCCTAAGAGTAGTCCCCCCTTTATTTCAAACACTGTAAAATTGTTTTTACATTTCCCATGTAGTGCATGCCATATTTGTGGTTTTTTAGTCTTGGTGGCACTTTGGTTTTTCCTTGTAGGATTACCACAAACGTGGAAGTGACATGAGTACATCTCTCTGCAAACACCTTCAGTGGTTTCTAGGATTGCTACAAACCCATATGGTTTTCTGCTATAGGTTGACCATAAACCTAGAGGGTGAAGGTGGTCTCTACTATTTTATACACTTTCGTGGTTTCTTGGATTTTCATAAACCCTTTTCCAAGAACCAAGTGCTACTTTAGTGCTTTTGTTCCCCACAACATTCTTCATCAGGAGGTACCAAACTGAAAAAATAATGCTTAGTATTTTATTGAAAAATACATTTCATAATAAAAATAAACACACCAAAAATTGTCACCATAGCAATGATGCAACCCCATCATAGGCGACTCACGAGAGGACATCAGTTATCCTCTAGCTTCCAGTAAATGAAGTTGCTTCACTCAACAAATATGACTTTGAATATCAACCCTTACATGTCATTTTTTAGGGCAAAACTCTCCCACTGACACATACAACTCAAGACATTGGGTTTGCTTGATAATGCGTCTGTACATGAAATTTTTTCCTTTTGACAATATTGACAATGAACCCAAGGTAATATTAACTCCAGACATCATAACTTTTTTTAAAAAAAAATTGACTCATAAATCTAACATATCTTAAAACTGACTTTTTGACACTTTTTAAATTTTGCTCTTTTATTAAACATTAAATCTAAACACAATTAAAAGTCTTTGAATATAATCTTAAGAGACAAAATGACTCTATTTAATACCCCACAAAAAACTTCTAAACTGTTACAACCTTAAAATTTGCATATACCAAATACATCAAAACTATAAACTAACCAATATGAAGCTTCTGACTGTATGGTGACATGCATAGCAGATAGGATAGCATGAAAGACATTTGCTTTGTTGAAACGGCAAGCAGAATAAATGCATTGCCTATGTCAATCTGCAATCTTTTCTTCAATCCAAAAATCTGCAGGCAACATGTCAAGGAGGAGATATTCCCATTGGTTCTCATAGGATTTGTTGGTGGTGTCATGAACAATATGGAAGCTGGTTTGGAAGACTTTTTCACCGTCAGATGAAGACAAGTATGCATGCTGAGCTCATATACAAAAGCCATTTAAAATCAAATCTAGGTAGGCAGACTTCAACAAAACAATATTATGCAAATTTAGTCGATCCGACATTTATTCAAAAACGTCAACCTCTTTAAGATCAAATGATACCAAAAATGTCAATGGAATCTCTACAATTTTGGCGAACTAGAGATATAATCTGACTATCAATTATACGCACAGTTATACAGTATGTGACATTGACCAGCTGATTTAATTTGATCCTGGAACTTGAATGCGACTCTAGATTAATCTAAAATGGCCGTAGATCTGCAAGATGCCTTCAAGATTGGATAGAAACTTAGCATAAAAATCATGTTAATCTATACAGAGTTGAACAGTCTAAATTATTGCCTTACGGGTCTCAACGGCTACTGCACCATTTGCTTCTTCAGCGTCGACTGTCACGGTTCTTCCTAGAATCTGCGTGACAGATCTGTGCAAGTGAGAGTCATTAGAAATAACATAGATCTGGTCATTTCCCAAAAAGATGGCGGATCAAAAACACATTAGGAAAGAGTAGACTCGACAGCAAATCAATCAAAGTGTAGC
>JARHVA010006730.1:142500-185000 GCA_037957365.1 Torreya grandis | reverse complement strand
ACTGTTAGTTAAACTATTAGAGAATTTGTTAGAGAGTTATTTATATGGAAAGACTAAAATTAGTCTTGAGTTTGTTTTCCTAATTATTGTTTTTTTACAAATCTATTTATTAGACCCATGGGTGCAGCATTATAAGCAAGAAAAATTAAAGATCAATAAAATCTTTTTCCTTCAAGAGATTGTTGTAGCAATTGTGTTCAGTTCTTATTTTCTTGATTAAGTTCTTTTTTTTGTATGCTCTCTTGATTCTAACAAATTGGTATCAGAGCTTGGTTAGGAAAGCAACCAGCAAGGAGGCACCAAGAAGAAAGAAGAGTGAAGTAGTCACAGTCCAAAGCGTGAAGGAAAAGCATAGGAAGAGCCAATAGGCAGCACAAAGACCGACATCAGTAGTGTAAACTGACATCAGCTAACTCCTAGATTGACATCGGCAAAGGAAACTGACATCGGCAGTATTATTCGACTGACCATGGCAGTGTAACTAACCTCGGTGACTGTGTGTTGAAACAACGAACCAAAATTTAGTCAAACATGGCAGCAAACAACAATATTTCTCAGCCTCAGATTCCCATTTTTAATGGTAAGAATTAATTTTTTTGAGAAATTAAGATGAAAACTTTCTTTTGCTCACAAGAACTTTGGGATTTGGTAGAAAGTGGTTTTGTAGAACCACAGGATGAGGTAGCCCATCTCGCATTAAATCAAGCACAAAAGGACCAACTTAAGGAGAACAAGAAAAAGGATGCAAAAGCTTTATTTATAATCCAACAGGGATTGGATGAATCAATTTTTTCCAGAGTAGCAGTAGCAACAAGATCCAGAGAGGCATGGAAAATCTTATAGAATACCTATAAAGGTAATACAAAGGTAAAAATTGCTAAATTTCAATCTCTTAGGTGAAGTTTTGAGAATTTGGAAATGAATGAATCAAAATATATAAATCAGTTTATGAGTCAAGTTTTGAATATAGTGAATCAAATTAGATCTAATGGAGAAACTATGATGGATCAGAAGATCATAGAAAAAATACTCAGATGTTTACCTAGTAAATTTGATGCAATAGTTGTAGCTATTAAGGAAACCAAGGATTTGGAACAATTATCTGTAGATGAATTAATGGGTTCTTTGTTAACACATGAATCCAGAATGAATAGGAATAACACTTCTCTTGAGAATGCCTTCAAGTCACATGTATCATTTGGCAGAGGAAGAGGAAGAGCCAAGTCAAACTTCAGAGGAAGAGGCAGAGGCAGATATGGAAGGAACAATTCAGATGAAGGTGAACACAATAATCGAAACTACAGTAGTAGAGGACGTGGCAACAATCACTTCCAGCAAAGTTCATAGAGGTTTTATAAATCTAATGTTCAATGTTATTACTGCAAGAAATATTGTCATTATGCAAGTGATTGAAGAATGAAACAAGGATATGTGGACAAGCAGAATGCAAATTACATAGGTGAATCTAGTTCTAATCTAGGTGAAACTAGTTTATTTCTCACTTGTCAAGTTACTCAAGAAAAAGCTAGAGATATTTGGTTCTTAGATAGTGGATGTAGTAATCATATGACAGGGAATAAAGAATTAAGTGAAATTAGGAAATGATATCGCAGTAGATGTCATGGGTAAAGGTGTCATAAATGTTTTTGCAAATAATGGTGAAAGAAGGTTTATACCTAATGTTTATTTTGTACCTAGACTAAAACATAATCTTATGAGTATTGGATAGTTAGTATAGAAAGGTTATAGAGTGTCTTTTATGGATAATGTTTACACAATATTGGACAAGTTTCCAAGTGACAGGTTGATAGGAAAAGTGGAGATGACCAAGAATTGAATATTCCCTCTTCGAATTCAGTACATCTAAGGAAAAGAGGAAGCCCACTATAAATCCATGCAGCTAGACCAATCATGGATATGACACTTAAGGTATGGACATTTACATTTTGGAGGTTTTAATTTGTTACAAAAGAAAAATATGGTGAAGGGTTTACCACCAATAGAAATGCCAGGAAGTTCATGTGACAGTTGTATTCTGGCAAAACATCATAGAGAGAGCTTTCCATTAGGAGGCTCATATAGAGCTAACGCAATATTGGAGTTAGTCCATATTGATTTATGTGGACCAATGCAAACTACATCATTAGGAGGTAGTACTTATTTTATAACTTTCATTGATGACTTTAGTAGAAAGACATGGATATACTTTCTCAATAATAAGTTTGAAGCCTTTGGAAATTTTAAAGAATTCAAGGCAAAGGTTGAAAATCAGAGTGGCCGCTATATCAACGTATTTAGATCATATAGAGGATTTGAATATATGTCTAATCAATTTAAATATTTTTGTAGGTATCATGGCATTAAAAGACAATTGACTACAAGGTACACACCATAGCAGAATGGTGTAGCAGAAAGGAAGAATAGAACAATCATGGAGATGGAAAGAAGCATGTTGAAAGCCAAACACTTGTCAAATGAAAATTGGGCAGAAGCAGTAGCATGTGCAGTGTATATTTTGAATAGAAGCCCAACAAAGAGTGTCAGAGATCGAATTCCACATGAAGTGTTGAGTGGTAAGAAACATAGTGTAAATCATTTCAGAATTTTTGGTTGTATAGCATATTCTCTTATATCATCTAAATTGAGAAGAAAGCTTGACGATAGAGGTGAGAAATGCATTTTTATTGGCTATTCTGAAGAATCAAAAGCTTATAAGTTGTATAACCCTATTTCAAAGCAAGTGATTATAAGCATAGATGTTGAATTCAAGGAAGAAGAAGCATGGGATGGTCGCACCATCACAATTGGATCACCAATTCCACAAATTGAAGAAGATGTTTCTAAAGAACAAAATTTTCAAGGTGGACAATACTCTCCACAAGCAAGAGAAAGCACTCCAATAAGAACACCTAGGAGGTTTGAACAAGGTGAATCATCTAGTCATGCATGTCACCCTACTCCAAATTCACAAGTGATTAATCAGATCCAACTCTTGCTACTTTAAGATCAAGATTGAAAGGTAAGAAAATTATAAATTTGAGTGAGATTTATAATCAAGAAGAAGAGAAATTAGATTTGGTTTCAAATTTCGCTCTTTTCACTCATGATCCTATGTATTATGAAGAAGCAGTTAAAGAGGAACATTGGATAAAAGCAATGGATGAAGAGAGGAATGCTATTGAAAGAAATCAAACATGGGATCTAACAAATCTACCTAAAGGTAAGGATTGTATAGGAGTCAAATGGGTTTACAAGACTAAATTTGACGCAGATGGAAATGTTGAAAAGCAAAAGGCAAGGTTAGTAGCAAAAGGTTTTGCACAATAACATGGAGTTGACTATAGTGAATCATTTGCTCTAGTTGCTAGACTAGATATTATTAGAATGGTTTTATCAATTGCTACTCAAAATAATTGGTATGTATATCAAATGGATGTAAAATCAGCTTTCCTGAATGGTTTTTTAGATGAAGAAGTGTATGTGAAATAGCGCACAGGTTATGAAGTACAAGGACATGAAAAAAAGTTTACAGATTGAAGAAGGCTCTTTATGGTCTCAAGCAAGCACCAAGAGCATGGTATAGCAGGATTGATTCATATATGATAAACAATGGGTTCAACAGAAGCAATAGTTAGCCTACTTTGTACATAAAAATCAACAAAGAAGGTCAGATTTTGATTGTGTGTTTGTATGTTGATGATTTGATTTTTACTGAAAATTTGTCTGTAGACACTTTAAAATCAGCAATGAAGAAAGAATTTAAAATGACAGATTTGAGATTAATGAAGTATTTTTTGGGCATAGAAGTTGTACAATCAGAGAAAGGAATATTTATTTGTCAAACTAAATATGCAAAGGATGTGTTAAGGAGATTTAAGACGCTGAATTGTAAACCAACACCTACACTAGTTGCTACAGGGACCTAACTGAGCAAAGAAGATCAAGGATCTAATGTTAATTCTACAATATTCAAAAGACTAGTTGGTAGTTTGATGTATCTTATAGCTACTAGACCAGATATCATGTATGGGTTTAGTTTAATCTCAAGATTTATGGAGTCACCAAAAGACTCACATTGGCAAGTTGGAAAAAGGATATTGAGATATGTGGTAGTTACTACAGAATATGGAATTTTATATTCCACAACTAACGATTTTAGTTTGATTGGTTTTACAAAGAGTGATTTTGTAGGTAGTGTTGATGATAAGAAGAGTACTTCTAGATATGCTTTTCTTTTAGGCATAGGTGTGGTCACATGGGCATCCAAAAAGTAGCGTATAGTGACACTTTCATTAGCTAAAGCAGAGTATGTTGCAACCACATCAGCATCATGTCAAGTAACTTGGATGAGAAGAATATTGAGAGATTTATGACAAGCACAGAAGGAGTCTACACCAATCTTCTGTGATAACAAATCAGCAATTGCATTATCAAAAAATCATGTTTTTCACAAGAGGAACAAGCACATAGATACAAGATTTCACTTTATCAGAGGGTTAGTGAACAATGGAGAAATCCATCTGGACTTCTGCAAATCTGAAGATCAATTGGCAGATATATTTACAAAGGTATTACCAAAAGAGACCTTTGATTATTTGAGACGAAATTTAGGCATTGTAAATGCTAAAATTGTAAGTGGTAGAAATTAAGGGGCAGTGTTAGAAACTCAAGATGAACAAGAGTTAATTTCTCCACTCCTCATGCAATTAGTTAGTGAACAATCAGTTATCAAATAGTTAGTTAAACTGTTAGAGAATTTGTTAGAGAGTTATTTTGCATGAAAAGACTAAAATTAGTCTTGAGTTTATTTTTCTAATTATTGTTTGTTTAAAAATCTATTTAATAAACCCATGGGCACAACATTGTAAGCAAGGAAAATTGAAGATCAATAAAATATTTTTCTTTCAAGAGATTGATGTAGCATTTGTGTTCAGTTCTTATTTTCTTGATTAAGTTCTTGTTTTTTGTATACTCTCTTGATTCTAACATGTGTAACAAGTAGTAATAAAATCTTGACAATAATGATTACATTTCAGATATGAAAATATTAAAGATATGAAAAAATATAAATACAATATGAGAGACAATTAATTGAGATTGTCTCAAATGTTTAAAATAACAAGGGCATTTGAGTTTTATATTTACAAAACAAAGCAACAAAAATGTAGGTTACTGGTTTCTGTTAAATGCATTGCTAACTGTGATGTAAAGACAAAAAAATCAATCTAATGTGATTTCTATTCCAGATTAAAATCTTATTATCATAACTAAGTGTAATTTTCATGTTATTCAAGTGTATCAAGTCACTATAAAATTTTACATAAAAATAAAGAGTGTTTTTTTTTACAAAAATGTATAGAAGTATTGTCCTTGCAATCTTTAGAATTATGGAAACTCTGACTAGTTTTATGGCTCTGACTTGATGTTGTTGTGTGATAAAGTAATTTTTTTTGGTAAATAGTGTGGAAATATTCTATGAGACTACGCTCTTAATCGTCTGTGCAATAGTTTGTGATAGCATCTACATAATATTCTTTATATTTAGCGTATTGGGAGCCTGCACAAAATCAAAGAGCCAAGGAAGCCGCCATTTTCTTTTACCATTTGTAGATAGACGGAAGCAAAATAAATTAAAATACAAGTAAATATGACGCAACATAGTTGTTTACTCTAACAAAATGTGTTGAAGCACATTGAATGATTGCATCTCCCTTCCACATGTATGAAATTGATTGACTGATTTTGCAAGAGTGGGGATCCATGGAAATTTTCAATTATCCCCGCCCATTACTTGCTCAATCATCACTCTATCACTTTTAATTTGCAAGTCTTCTGAATATCATCAAGTTGCAAGTCTTTTGTGGATTTTCAAAGAAAGACAAGAGTTAAGACAAACATGGCCTCGAATTTTCTAGGTATTTTTGGAAGTTTCAAAGCAACTGTATATTTCTGATAACAAAAGCATGACTATTTTTAAAATTTAGATTACTTACTTTATAATTTTACATAATACAATGATATATTATTTAATATATAAATAAAATTTGTTCTTCAATGAGATAAAATCCAGTAATTTAAAACACCATAAAATTGTGCTTATCAACAATTATTAAAACATCGTCACTCGCTTAGGTCCTCTCCAACATATGCTAACTGATAAATCACGAAAACCCAAAATATAAAGAATTTACCATTGGTTCTACCTCTAACAGCAATACCCTGTACTAGGAATTATTTGTGTCTATGAGATGGAGAAATGCTATGCATCCAATCCCATTTCTCATATTAATTTAATGTTTTATTGTAAACATCGGATGAATTCAAGTGTCATTGTGAAAGCTGTATCAGTGAAAAGATAAGAAACTTTTTCTACACATTTTTGGCTTAAATAATCGACCCATCATTAGGATAACAAAATTAGATGTAATGTTGTGAGTGGAATGAGTGGGCCATGGCTGTGAAAGTAGACAACCTCTCAAGATATGGTGAGAACAATCCTTCACAGCCCTAATGTCTACCCTTTTATGCTTCTCCCCAAATTTGGATCGAAACAGAATGTTTCCAAGTCCATACACCAAACTCACCATTACACTAACCTTAGCAACAAAATTCTAAGGCTAGTCAGAGTGAACAATGGATTCTAACCTAAAGAAGTGAAAATTATTTAATCTTAACTCTTATCTATCACCAAGACTTTGTTGACTCATACTATTGGTGTTTTAGAACCCCAATCATTCATTAAATAACATTGTCGAACAATTTAAGCTAAGCTATAACATGTTTAAAAAAAAACAATTACACTGACTTTCGTCAAAAATAAAAGGCTTGCAGCATGGTTGAAATCCCTTTTTAAATCACATATCAGAAAGTAATACACCTTGAAGCCTAGAGCAAGAAAATGTTTTCTCTGAGTTCGGGAGAAAACACTTGTTTTTCTTCTTCCAACTGCACATACAACTGCTAATTTATTTGTGTGCGCTTTATTTAGAGGAGCCTACTATAGTTTAATAAGGATTATCCCTAACTATAGACTTAATCAACTATTGTGTTGTCTTCCTGCGAAATTTAGCCATACTACCAGCAAATTACTAGTGGCCAACCATGTGGTGGTTTGGCTATGGAGACATCAAAGACGCGGGCAGGGAAAATAGAATGATAAATTGACCACCAGCTTCCAAACGGAAATCATATCCAAGATCAAAGGGAACGTGATGATGATCTACATATAACAAGAATTTAGTACATTGCTTGGTTGACGTGTTTCTTATGGGAATAACTAAGCCGTTTTTATTATGCTTTATTGATAACAATGACACCATAATGGCCACACTTACAGAGCTCCTCCCCTATATTTATTTTCAAATTTGATTTTTTTTTTAAATTGTTGTTGCTAACAATACTTTATATGATAATATTATTTTATTATTTTAACATATTATTTAGTGTATCATGCATATTTATATTAATATTGTATTTAATTATTATTGTAGAATTTATCGATGTGTATATAATATTTTGTTTTAAAATATAATCTCATAATATATTATAATATATTTAATTTTATGATATTCTTCTCATTAGTAATGATTTTATTAAGTTAAATTAATATCTCAAATATTTGGGTCCACCTGGTCCTCTTCTTTAATATCTTGTTTATGTACGTGTATAATTTTTTTGTGTTCAAATTTCAGCAACAAAAATTTGAATATTTTTTATATTTAATAATAAATATTTTGTTAAATAGCTTTTAAATGTTTTATTCAAAAAATTCACTATTGAATTAACCTGATTTATAGTAAATATTAAATTAAAATCTTTCTCAATTTAGCTTTCAATTTTTTATCGGTTAACAATAAAAAAAATAACAAGTAATATGAAGCTTTTAACAAATACACCATCTAATATTGAATCATAGTTGCATGTGCTAATAGTGAGCAACCTTGGTGAAAAATCCCCCATTCAACTGTGTGGTCATAGACTACGAGTTTATGACCTTAAAATTTAATCCCCATCCTTGTCCTCCTATGTATTTGAATGGTTCATTCCCTTGCCTCTATTAAATGAAAGCAGATGCTATATTGTAGCTCAATATTGATGAACATTACATGCATGTAATTTCTTTGCACCCCAAATATTATGTCAAAGGAATACAAAAGTGCTAATACCAAAAAAAATAGATATCATATATAATGTTTGATGCTTTTCTTGCATGACAAAGTCATGTAGACTTGTTTATATTTAGTGGAAATGGCTTTTTTATTTATTTTATACTTAAAAAAAAACTATTTAATTGTCGTGACTAAAGTTTCGATTAAAGATGATGATTATGTTGTTGTCCGTTGTAATTTATTAGGATGGTAGCACGTGGGGGGACCTTTTGATCTATAGTTACTACTAATTATTAGATTCATTTCCGTGTAGGGATTCTCTTTGGCCCTTTGTTATAACTCATAGTCCTTGACCCATCATTTGTTAGAACTACAGTTCTAATTTCTCCACATTTCATGGTTAGATTCTATCATGCAAGTAGTTTGCATGAGATTTGATTCTTAGGACAATCAGTTATCCCACATGCCTTATGCATGAATAAACATTAGTTTAGTGTAGTGTAATTTCAGTTACAACAATAGTTTTAATTCCTTGTTTTTAGTTGAAAGGTAATTTTCATTATATATATATAGATCTGTGATCATTGTTTTGATACAAAGAATTAAAAAATAAATAAAATCATAATCAATAAAATATTTTATTCCTGTAGCAAGGTTCGTGCATATTTTTTTCTGTTTTTATTTGTCTCTGAAGTAACAAATTGGTATCAGAGCCTACAAATCTAGGTAGAGAATAAAGGCATGATAAGTGATGAAAACTGACCTTATACTATTCTGTAACCATCAAATTTTAAGCTAACTTCTCATACAAGCCTATTTAGTTTAATCATTTCTTGTAGCCCTGTTTTCCCGGTTTATTGGCCATAACTTTTTATAGGTTAGCTCAATCATGAAATTAAAACCATTTATGGGTACCCATTAAACCCTTATATAACATACTGAAAAATCTCTTGAGGTTGCTTTGTACGGAATTGTACTTTCTTCTTTATGCCCTGTTCTAATTAGCCCTCCTTGTGTGCAAAACACCTTGTCCAGAGTAAAGTATGGACTTTCTAAGAAAACATTAATCATTCTAGATACCCATTACCTTCTTACAGGTTAATCAATAATTTTTTAGGGCACTTATTTGGAGAAATTCACTTTTCCTATATTGGCCTATGCTCTTCCTTTCACATGCACCTAGGCTTCACTTGGTAATTGTCTTTTTCCGTAATTCTCCATACTGTATCTCCTTGAAACCACTTAAAAAAAATTTATAATATCATCAAGGGTCAAATTACAAAGTTTCAAGAGTTTTCAATCTTTAAAACTCATTTTGAGGGTTTGAACCTAATTCAGGATTTTCCCATGACTGTCACAAGCTGAGAGCTAATTAATTTTTATGGGAGTGTTATATCTTGTTTCAAGGGTTAAAATCACTTTTATAGGGTCTATATTAGTGTCCTACACATTCTACAAGAATAATAAATTCATTTTGATTAATATGTTAGGAGTTATGTCCTTTTTAGTGACTGGGAACTCATTTTTTCTGAACTGTTCCAGAACTACAGGTCTGTATTTTGACCATAAATTTTTATAGGTTGCTCCATTCGATATGAAAATATTTTCATTTGATTATTAACTATAAGTGTCATCTACACACAAAATTTCACAACTTTTCATTGGGTAAATCTTGATATATACTCATTTTTCCAACTGTGGCCTAACTTTCTGTCCACACAGGCCGAGAGCTTATTGTGGGAGATTTTGGATATCAAAAGGGGTTTTTAAAGACTTGTTTCTCTTCCCTTAAGTTTATATTTGTATAATATACTTGTCTTCATTTCATAATGAACTTTATTCAAACATTTTCACATGGGTTTTCCCTTAGACAGTGGGCTGTATTTTTAAATTCCTGAATATCTTGTTTAGGCTTGTTTAGGCTTCTTATGACATTCAAATCTTTTTAAGACCTCTTCATCACATAATACCTGTTTTATATTGTTCCCAACATATTAAATAACCGGTATTTAGAATTTTTTCTATATAAAACCATCATACTCATTCACATACACATATACATATAGGCATATCACCAGAATTCATAAAGAAACAAATACATTCATTCTTTCTTGATCAACTAAAAGACTTACAGGTCAATATCAATGTCCAGTTTCAATTTTCCATGGATTTTAAAGCCTTGTCTACTCCTTCATAGATTCTCTACTACTCCTTCTCTTTCCTTTAACATTTCTTGAGTGAGGTCCTCCCTCACTAGTTCTCCTCTCTTTTCTTCATTCTATCTTCTTCCTTGAATGAGAGGACCTTTCCTCTCTGTCCTTCTTCTCTCCCACGTCCTTCTCATCCTCTATTCTTCTCTTTTTTTCTCCTTAATTAATTCTTCTTCTTTTTTTTTTCTTTTCAAGAATCTCTCTTCCAACTTCTATGCCCAAATTGGGCTTAAGGCAACAAAAGACTATTTTTAAGTTTTAACAATTTACTAAGGTTGAAAATAGTTTCAACCATTTCCCGTTTATTTAATCAACAATCTAACAATCAATTTTCACCTTTTTACTTTCACTTTTTGATAATTACATTTACCTTGAAGGTGAAATTTGGAAATCTCACAATTTGGAGGGAAAACCAAAATTTGAATTTCTACACTAGAATTTGAAACTTTTGTAGATGCTCCCGCATCATACTCTCCCTCTAGAAAAGATTTGAACCTTAGTTCAAATGTCATGCTTCCTCCTCACTTTAGTCTTCACTTGTATACCTGGATCCCACGGTCTTGTTGTCAATACCAATGCTTGTCTTTGGTAGTCTTTGTCTTTCATCTTGCTTTTCTTCCTCTTCTAGTATGTTCTTCTCCTCATCTCTTTCTCAGTTGCCAGCTCCTACTTCCATGCTTCTTCATCTTCATTCATGTCTTCTAGATCTTCTTGTTGTTCTTCTTGTTTCATGAGCTTCTCCAATGGCTCATGTATGTCATTCACTTCAGCAACCTTCATACCTACGTACAAAACATTCAAAGCCACCTTAGAATAAAAATATTTAGGCCATGAAGCCTCTTCGTTGTCTTCACATGCTTGCTCTTCGACAAAAACTGTCTTTGTCTCTTTGCTCTGCTCTTGTCTTGCTCCACTCTTCCCAATGGTGTCTCCACCATGGCTTGTACCTTCCTTTATCTCTCTTGAATCACCCAACAGCTCCTCTAACATCTTCAACTCTTCCTTTAGTGAGATCTCATCTATCTCACTATTCTCTTCATCAAACTTGGGCTGATCACACACAAGGATTACTTGCCCTTTATCTCTTATCTCATCTTTTCTTAGCTTGTCTTCACATAAATCAACTTCTTCATGAATATACTCATCAAATACAATTGAAACACCCTTACCTTGTGTCTCCTTACTCTTTTCAAACATGTGAACTGATTTCACATCTCCACTTTCATCATCCATCCTCTTGGAACTCTCTCGTTGCTGCACATTCACTTTCATAGACATTTTGCATTCTTCATTTTCCATAAAAAGATCATTGAATGATACAAAAACATTATTATCCCATTCATTTCAAGCAATTGACTTACCTTTCATCTTTGTATCTTTGTGCTCTACTTCATTATTCTTTGAGAAGTTTTCTTTCTCACCTTTAGCCATCCATACCTTCTTCATAGTTTTTGGATGACACTTGTTCAATTTACCAACAAATTTTTGCTCTTTTACATCTTCATGTTATCTTGCTTGATATCTGGCCTTGATCACTTTGCATTCTACCTCTTTCTTCACGCTTTGTATTTGCTTCTTGCTTGAGTCATCATCTTGATTGAACTTTGTGTCTTTCGTTACATTTGTTGATCCCTTGAGCCATTTTGGTACCACATAGCCATGGTCTATTGCTGGATTTGAAGGTTTGTTATTAATCTTCTTCATCTCCATCTGTACAACAGTAGTCTTACTCTTATATGCATTTGAAAAATCAAAATTTAAACTTATTTTTACCTTTTCAATGGCTTGATGTTTAGCCATACTCTTCCTCATAGTTTCCTTGCTTGCATTCACTTTTCTTAGGTGTGTTTCCTTCCTTTGTTCTATTGGAATGTTTTTCAAGTCATCATAGTATTCTATACCCTCTTCTTCATTGGCATGATGATGGACTTCCACTACTTCTTTGTGAAATTTTACAACTTGTTCAACAGCTGTTCCATAATTAAGTGGATGAGAAAAATCAATACTATAATTCACCTTTTCCTCCTTGATGGGTTGCTTCATGGTTTCCTTCATTTGCATGGCTTCTTTGATTGCACTATCCTCTTTTGTGCATAGTTTTCCACTTGCTTCTTCAAGGTACTCCATGGCATCATGGAATGCAATTTCCTCCTCCATCTCAACATTTTCTTGCACAAGATCTCCAACATCTTTCTCATGCATTTGAAAATGCATTCCTTCTTCCTTATCAACAGCAGCCAACTCTCTTTTCTTTCTTGCACATTCACTTGTGCACTTGGTGTCTTCTCTTGCACCAATATTTTCACTCTTCAAGGCCCTTCTCTTAACCTTCATAAGGCTGCTCATACCTACAATTACCCATGCAAAAATAGCATTAAATATAAAAACAAGAGACCATAATGTCTCCATGAGTGTCCTCTTCATCAACACTCTCATCTTTTCAAGTGCTTTTCCTGGAACTTCATCTGTTCTTTCTTCTCTCTTGTTCTCCTCAATGAGAACTTTATTCACAACTTCTTCCTCTTGCTGCTCACTTGGAAACCTTCTTACCTTCTTCAAGCCTCTATGGGCTTCTCTCTTCATGGCAATCTCATTCTGCCTTCTTCTCATTTTCACTAGGAGATCTATTGGCCACTTCATCCTCCTCCTTATTGGCCATACCCATGCTTGCTTATCCATCTGCATCCAAGACTCATATTCATCTTTAATCTTAGCTAACTCTCTCTTCAAATTATCAATCTCTTTATCAAATACAAAACTGTCCATACCTTTGATGCTTGCTTTCTTCTTGGTGCCCTCATGTACCTTGCTGCTCTGCAGTGCCTTCAACAGTACTTCCATCTCTGAGATATTCACCCAAGTCTTTTCCACCTTGGTCTCTTGATCCCTTGTCTCACCCAAGCCTTTTCTCCTTGACTGGTCTTTTGACAATCTCCTTGATCTCACCTAGGCCTTTTGCATCCTAGTCTTTTGATCCTCTTCTCAATCCTGCAGCAACTCTTATACAACACCTCATTAAATACAAATCCAAGCTTACCTTGGTTTGGATCTTCTTCTTGAGCATTCACTTTTTCATCTTAATTTTTAGCTCTCCAAGCTTCAAACTCCATCCTTTATCTCACCTATGTCTATTTCACCTTAGTCTTTTGGCAAACTATCCAAGCTTCTTCTTGGATCTTCACTAAGCCTTACTTGGCTTCTTCTCTTCTTAAGCCTCAATGACATGGCTGCCTTGAACCTAAAACTTCTTCACTTGATTCCTTCTCAACACAATAAACTTCAAATCAAATATAAAAATTATTCATACCTTTTCTCTCCAGGGTCTTCTAGCACTTGTCCTGCTGATCCTTTTGCCAAATCCTGTAACAACTCATTAGAAATCATAACCAACAACAAGTTACCAATTTCCAAGAGCTTCAATATCTGATACCAAATGATGAAAACTAACCTTATACTATTCTTTAACCATCAAATTTTGAGCTAACTTCTCATACAGGCCTATTTAGTTTAATCATTTCTTGTAGCCCTATTTTCTCTGTTTATTTACCATAAATTTTTATAGGTTAGCTCAATAATGAAATTAAAACCATTTTTGGGTACCCATTAAACCCTTATATAACATACTGAAAAATATCTTAAGGTTGCTTTGTATGGAATTGTACTTTCTTCTTTATGCCCTGTTCTAATTAGCCCTCCTTTTGTGCAAAACACCTTGTCCAGAGTAAAGTATGGACTTTATAAGAAAAAAATCATAATTCAAGATACCCATTACCTTCTTACAGGTGAATCAATCATTTTTTATGGCACTTATTTGGAGAAATTCACTTTTCCTATATTGGCCTATGCTCTTCCTTTCACATGCACCTAGGCTTCACATGGTAATTGTCTTTTTCCATAATTATCCATACTGTATCACCTTGGAACCAATTCAAAAAAAATTATAATATCATCAAGGGTCAAATTACAAATTTTTAATAGTTTTCAAGCTTTAAAACTCATTTTGAGGGTTTGAACCTAATTCAGGATTTTCCCATGACTGTCACAGGCTGAGAGCTAATTAATTTTTTTGGGAGTGTTATATCTTGTTTCAAGGGTTCAAATAACTTTTATAGGGTTTTTATTAGTGTTATACACCTTATCCAAAAATAATCAATTCATTTGGATTAATATTTTAGGAGTTATGTCCTTTTTAGTGACTGGGAACTCATCTTTTTTGAACTGTTCCAGAACTATAGGTCTGTATTTTGACCATAACTTTTTATATGTTTATCCATTCGATCTAAAACCACTTTAATTGGATTCTTAACTCTAGGGTTCATCTACACACAAAATATCACAACTTTTCATTTGGTAAATCTTGATATATACTCATTTTTCCAACCGTGACCTAACTTTCTGTCCACATAGGCCGAGAGCTTATTGTGGGAGATTTTGGATATCAAAAGGGGTTTTTAAAGACTAGTTTCTCTTCCCTTAAGTTTATATTTGTCTAATATACCTGTCTTCATTTCATAATGAACTTTATACAAACATTTTCACATGGGCTTTCCCTTAGATAGTGGGCTGTATTTTTAAATTCCTGAATATCTTGTTTAGGCCTGTTTAGGCTTCTTATGACATTCAAAGATTTTTAAGACCTCTTCATCACATAATACCTGTTTTATTTTGTTCCCAACATATAAAATAACCATTCTTTCTCATTTTTTCTATATAAAACCATCATACTCATTCAGATACACATATACATATAGGCCTATCACCAGAATTCATAAAGAAACAAATACATTCATTCTTTCTTGATCAACTAAAAGACTTACAGGTCAATATCAATGTCCAGTTTCAATTTCCCATGGATTTTAAAGCCTTGTCTACTCCTTCATACATTCTCTACTGCTCCTTCTCTTTCCTTTAACATTTCTTGATTGAGGTTCTCCCTCACTAGTTCTTCTCTCTTTTCTTCATTTTATCTTCTTCCTTGAATGAGAGGACCTTTCCTCTCTGTCCTTCTTCTCTCCCACGTCCTTCTCATCCTCTCTTCTTCTCTTTTTTTATCCTTAATTAATTCTTATTTGTTTTTCTTTCTTTTCAAGAATCTCTCTTCCAACTTCTACGCCCAAATTGGGCTTAAGGCAACAAAAAACTGTTTTTAAGTTTTAATAATTTACTAAGGTTGAAAATAGTTTCAACCTTTTCCCCTTTATTTCCTCAACAATCTAACAATCAATTTTAACATTTTTACTTTCACTTTTTGATAATTACATTTACCTTGAAGGTGAAATTTGGAAATCTCACAATTTGGAGGGAAAACCAAAATTTGAATTTTTACACTAGAATTTGAAACTTTTGTAGATGCTCCTGCATCAATAAGAGTGCAGTTAGCATAGATTATCATTGTAGTCATCAGAGCTGAATGAGATCTCAGCCACTGTCAAAAGAATAAGCACCTAGTAGATAAGACAAGTTGAAGATCTAGCAAGGAGAAATGTTGTAGCAACAACAAAATTGTGCAAGTGCAGATCATGAGAGAATGAGCTTTCTAAGTGGAGTGATTTGAATAGAAGGGAAAGGCATAGTAGAGGGCTAGCATAGCTGTTGGTAGAAGAAGTCAAAGAGTCACAAATTAGGTGCTGAGAATAAATTTAAATAAGTTGTTTTTCTTTCTGAAAAGTTTAGCTTGAGACATGGCAACAAACAACAACATTTCTCTGACCCAGATTCCCATTTTCAATGGTAAGAATTATGATTTTTGGGTAATTAAAATGAGAACATTATTTTTCTCACAAGATTTTTTTCATTTGGTAGAAAATGGCTTTATATAATCACAGGATGAGGCTACCCATCAGGCATTAACTCAAGCACAAAAAGAAGAGCTTAAAGAAAATAAGAAAAAGGATGCAAAAGCTCTATAACTAATCCAACATGCAATGGATGAATCGATTTTTTCTAGAGTTGCAATAGCAATGAGATCCAAGTTGGCATGGAAAATTTTGGAGACTACCTATAAATGTAATACAAAGGTGAAAGTAGCTAAATTTTAATCTCTTAGAAGAAATTTTAAAAATTTGTAAACGAATGATTCAGAGTCTATAGACCCGTTTATGGGTCAAGTATTGAATATTGTGAACCAAATTAGATCTAAGTGAGAAATAATAACAAATCATAAGGTCATAGAAAAAATTCTTTGGAGTTTACCCAGAAAATTTGATGCAATAGTTGTAGCTATTGAGGAAACCAAGGATTTGGAATAGTTATCAATAGATGAATTAATGAGATATCTGTTAACACATGAATCCAGAATGAATAGGAATAACAATATTTCTTTTGATAATGCTTTCAATTCTTAGGTATCATTTGGTAGAGGAAGAGGAAGAGGAAGGTCAAACTTCAGAGGAAGAGGAAGAGGCAGAAATGGAAGGAATAATCTAGATCAATGTGAAAACAATACTCAAAACTACAATAATAGAGGATGTGGCAACAATCACTTCCAAAAAAATTCACAGAGGTTTGATAAATCTAACATTCAATGTTATTACTGCAAAAAATATAGACATTATACAAATGAATGTAGAAAGAAACAAGGAGATGTAGATAGGTAGAATGCTAATTACACAAATGAATCTAATTCTAATTCTGGAAGCTTATTCCTCACTTGTCATATTGCTCAAGAAAATTCTAGAGATATTTGGTTTTTAGATAGTGGATGCAGTAACCATATGATAGGGAATAAAGAATTGTTTTCTAGTGTTGTTGATTTCGTAAAATTTGAAGTGAAATTAGGAAATGATAAAAAATTGGATGTAATGGGTAAAGGAGTAATAAATGTTTTGGCAAAAAATGGTGAAAGAAGATTTATTCTTGATGTTTATTTTGTACCTGGACTAAAACAAAATATTATGAGTATTGGATATTTAGTACAGAAAGGTTACAGAGTACCTTTTATGGATAATGTTTGCACAATACTAGAAAAATTTCCAAATGATAGGTTGATAGAAAAAGTGGAGATGACCAAGAATCGGATGTTCCCTCTTCAAATTCAGTGCATCTAAGGAGAAGAGGAAGCTCATTTCAAAACCATGCATTTATACCAATCATGGCTATGGAATTTAAGGTATGGACATTTACATTTTGGAGGTTTGAGTTTGTTACAAAAGAAAAATATGGTGAAGGGATTACCACCAATAGAGCAGCCAGGAAGGTGATGTGAGAGTTGCATTTTGGCAAAATAGCATAGAGAGAGCTTTCCAGTAGGAGCTTCATATAGAGAAAGGGTATTTTTAGAGCTAGTTCATAGTGATTTATGTGGACCAATGCAAACTCCATGATTTGGAGGTAGTTCTTATTTTCTAATCTTCATTAATGATTTTAGTAGAAAGACTTGGATATATTTTCTCAAGGAAAAATCTGAAGCCTTTGGAAAATTTAAAGAATTCAAGGCTATGGTTGAAAAGTAGAGTGGCCTTTACACCAAGGTACTTAGATCAAATAGAGGAGGTGAATATATGTCTAATGAATTTCAATATTTTTGTAGATATTATGGCATTAAAAGGCAACTGACTACAAGGTACACACCACAATAAAATGGTGTAGCATACAGGAAGAATAGAATAATCTTGGGGATGGCTAGAAGCATGTGCAGTATATATTTTGAATAGAAGCCCAACAAGGAGTGTCAAGGATCAAATTCTACAAGAAGCTTAGAGTGGTAAGAAGCATAGTGTACATCATTTCAAAATTTTTGGTTGTATTTTATATTCCCTTATACCATCTAAATTGAGAAGAAAACATGATGATAGAGGTGAGAAATGCATTTTTATTGGATATAGTGAAGAATCAAAAGCTTATAGGTTGTATAACCCCATTTCAAAGAAAGTGATTATTAGCAGAGATGTGGAATTTAAGGAAGAAGAACCATGGGATGGAAGCATTGATAGAACCATCACAATTGGAGTACTAATTCCCCAAAATGAAGAAGAATATGAAGAACAAAATTTGCAAGGTGATCAATTCTCTCCACAAGCAAAAACAATCACTCCAATAAGAACACCTAGGAGCTTAGCACAAGGTGAATCATCTGGTCATGCATGTCATTTGACACCTAATTCACATGTAAGTGATGAATCAGATCCAACTCTTACCACTTTAAGATAAAAATTTAAGGGTAAGAAAATGAGAAACTTGAATGAGATTTATGATCAAGAAGAAGAGAATTTAGATTTTTGTTCAAATTTTGCCTTTTTCTCTCATGATCCTGTGTATTATGAAGAAGCAGTTAATGAAGAACATTAGATAAAAGCAATGGATGAAGAGATGAATGCTATTGAGAGAAATCAAACATGGGATCTAATTAATCTACCTGAAGGTAAGGATTGCATAGGATTCAAATGGGTTTATAAGACCAAATTTAATGCAAAAAGCAAGATTGAAAAGCACAAGGCAAGGTTAGTATCAAAAGGTTTACACAAGAACATGGAATTGATTATAATGAAACATTTGCTCCAGTTGTTAGACTTGATACTATTAGAATGGTTCTAGCAATAGCTACACAAAATAATTGAAAATCATATCAAACGGATGCCAAATCAGCTTTCTTGAATGGTTTTCTAGATGAAAAAGTGTATGTGAAACAACCCCCAGGTTATGAAGTGCATGGACATGAAGAAAAATTCTACAGATTGAAAAAGGCCCTCTATGGTCTCAAGCAAACACCAAGAACATGGTATAGTAGGATTGATTCATACATGATAAACAATGGATTCAGTAGAAGCAATAGTGAGCCTACATTGAACACAAAAATCAACAAAGAAGGTCAGATTTTGATTGTGTATTTGTATGTTGAAAATTTGATTTTCAATGGAAATTTGTCTCTAGACACATTTAAATTAGCAATGAAGAAAGAACTTGAGATGACAAATTTCTGACTAATGAAGTATTTTCTGAGCATTGAAGTTGTACAATCAGAGAAGGGAATTTTTATTTGTCAAACTAAATATGTAAAGGATGTGTTAAGGAGGTTTAAGTTGTTGAATTGTAAATCAACACCTGCACTAGTTGCTATAGGGACCAAAATTAGGAAAGAAGACAAAGGGCATAATGTTGATTCTACAACATTCAAAAGACTAATTGGTAGTTTGATGTATCTTATAGCTGTAAGACCAGATATCATGTATGGGGTCAGCTTAATCTCTAGATTCATAGAGTCACCAATAGACTCACATTGGCAAGTTGGAAAGAGGATATTGAGATATGTGGTAGGAACAACAAAATATGGAATTTTCTAATCCACAACTAGTGATTTTGGTTTGATTGGTTATACTAATAGTGATTTTATAGGTAGCATTGATGATATGAAGAGTACTTATGGACATGCCTTTCATTTTGAAATAGGTGTGGTCACATGGGCATCTAAAAAGCAACCCATAGTGACACTTTCATCAGGTAAAGCAGAGTACGTAGCAGCCACATCAGCATCATGTCAAGCAATTTGGATGAGGAGAGTATTGATATATTTATTGCAAGTATAGAAGGAGTCAACACCAATATTTTGTGACAACAAATCATCAATTACATTGTCAAAAAATCATGTTTTTCACAAAAGGAGCAAGCAAATTGATATAATATTTCATTTTATCAAAGAGTTAGTGAACAATGGAGAAATTCATTTGGATTTTTGTAGATCTGAAGACCAATTGGTAGATATATTCCAGAAGGCATTAGCAAAGGAGATTTTTGAGTATCTAAGACAAAATTTAGGCATTGTAAATGTTGAAGTAGTTAGTGGTAGAAACTAAGGAGTGTTAGAACTGTAATTCTAATTTTTCCACATCGCATGGTTAGACTCTATCATGCAATTAGTTTGCATGAGATTTGATTCTTAGGACAATCAGTTATCCCACATGCCTTATGCATGAATAAACATTAGTTTAGTGCAGTTTAATTTCAATTACAACAGTAGTTTTAATTCCTTATTTTTAGTTGAAAGGTGATTGTAATTTTATATATGTAGATCTATGATCACTGTTTTGATACAAAGAATTAAAAAAGTAAATAAAATCAGAATCAATAAAATATTTTATTGCTATAGCAAGGTTCGTGTATATTTTTTTCTATTTTTATTTATCTCTAAAGTAACATCATTAAGATATATTGGTTTTAAAAAGGGTGAATCAAGGGATATAAAATTTATTGGATTTAAAATTTCTTCTTTATTCAAATGGGAATTTGTTCGATCATCCACTATGAGAAAAAGGAAAATAAAGAAGTAAAAAGGCATGATAAGCCTGTTAAGGTTTTTGACCAGCTATGGGATCAATTTTTTAGTTTCTGATCCATCATTCAAGCTCAAATATCATAAATGTAAATGATAAATTGTGGAAAAGTTGGGTAGTTTAACTCTTGCTTCCCATCTAGAATTTTGGAGGGTACATTTCATAGAAGAAGGTACTAGTAGAAAGGAGGAGGTTTGAGTAACATTTAGCCCAGTCATGTGCTTCTTCACTATACTAAAACTTTTTGATTTCATTCCTATACTAATAAGTGCAAGAATAATGGAAAACCCTATCGGGACATATACTCATGTGGGTATATTTTGCTACACCTAGATGATCCTATGGCATGGCTAATGTAGTAGTAGGTGTGCATGCATGGAATATTGGTGTGTAAATTTATTATCTTGTGGATTAGAAAGTAAAATAGGGTATAAACATGGATAATTCTATTTTTTTGGGTTAAATAACTATGAATATAAGTATATCATCCTTTCTTGAGACATTTTTTTGTTTTTTCTCTTTACATAATAATAGATTTGTAAATTATTTTGTTATAATGAAATTAAGAAATTATCTTAATTTATGCATAATTCATGTTGATTGTTTTTCTATGTATATTGTATCTTCTATTTTTATATGATGAAGATTAAGGAACATTACGCATATTTGCACTATGTACTTGGTATGGAAATTATTTACCATTAGTTTTTAGTTTTACTACACTAATTTTATGGTAAATCTAGGTCGTTGTGTTTGATGGACTACTCTAGTGCATTATATTGGCTCACACTAAAAATTACAACTTGTGGAAAGTAAAACATGGTATAATAGCTTGTAAAACCTATATGTTGATGAGATTTTTTTTTCCTAACTGATAGATGAAACAAATTTCTTATATGTTTACCTTACTATAGGGTTACTACAATATTATAAATTGACCTGCTTATTTGGCTACTTACTTTGTGCAATCATGATAAAAATTTATATCTCTACAAAGGAGGGGAACATTGTTATTTATGTATTGCATTTTGAATGATTTATTTCAACCACAACCCAAGTAAAAATTCCACATCTACTATTTGTAATGATGTTTGATTTTTTTCTTTTGAGTATGATATATTGGATGTATCCCCAAAATGTTTTGAAAACAAAAACAAAAACAAATGATCTATGATCATCTTGTAGCAAAAGACAAATCTTGATCTACCAGTTGTATTTTTGCATATGAAATTTGATTGTTATCAGTTACTAAGAATTTATAGTGAAGAATGAACCATTATTTCATATGAGTGGGCTATTTTTTTGAAAATATTTCTGTTACCCTATTTTTACTACACTTAACCTTCCAAGTGGACATGAAATTGATTTTTATTATTCTATGGGATTAATGCTATGAAATATTAGCATTAGTGAATAATATATTATATGCAATGCAACACATTTATTTTGATGAATCACTCAGTTATTATATATATTATCCATTTTTATACTGCATTATATGCTTATACTCAATAGAGAAAAAGGTGATGGAATGGTTAATATTACGAGAGTTTGGAATGTTCCTTATTGTATTAAACCACCATATGTTTGTTAATGGCATTGGTGATGTTATTTTGCATGAGCTATTTGAGTATATGTTACATTTCTTATTTTTATAGTTTATAGTATAAATTCATAGATGATTTAACTTTTGTGAAAAAATATATAAAAAAAATAATTATGAGAATACCTAAATTCATTCTATGAGTTATTAAGTTATGTTGTATTGTTTTTCTCTTTCTGAGGTTGCTTTATTGGAATTGGATTTAATTTCAAAATGTTGACCAAAAAGGAATCCATAAATCTAGATTCAAGTTGCACTTGTTGCACACTTTTTAGTGCAAGTGTTATGTTACAGATCAGCCTTTACTTCTATGGAAATTATTATTTGGTTATTTTTGTTCCCTAATCAGAGTGATATGTTCATGATAAGGAACCAAGATAGAATTCAAGATGATAAAGACAAAGTTGGTCTTTCCATTTGTATTATATTATTATGGATTGATTTTTCTCTTTAGTGGCTATTATGTTTCTAAATTAATATCTATATGGTGGTATATTGTCCACTTATGTATATGGCCACCTACCCTTTCTATGTTAGATCTATCAGTGAATAGAAGTTGACTCAAACTAAATCAACTCAAACTTATTTTACCACTCTAAATTAGTTTGATAATAAGATTTGAAAGTGTGGAGAATTATATTCAAATAATATATTTGTATTTCATGAAATATGCATCTTGTTCTCATAAGAGACATATTCACTGATAATTCTTTTAAAGATGTAAACTTGAACGAAACCTCCTTATTTTTATGGAAGTGAATTGATTAATTTTTTGTGACTCTCAATAGATATTACTTGTTAGTAAATATGTAGATTGTATATATTTTGGGATGAGATTTAGATATATTATATTTGTATACTAGTATGATCTAGCCTATGAGTATGGTTAAATTTAACATTCTTATTGGGACCTTCTTTAGATATTCATGGATTGATAACCTTGTTGGATGGGAATAAGATTATGTTCATCTATGGTTTTTGTTATATTATGTTTATGTTTAACATGCACTTTTGGGTTCAAATCCTTATGCTTGGAAAATATGGCATATAACTTGTGTTATAGTAAGTGTAGAACTGATTGTGAAGGATGTAAGAACTTATTCTCTTTCAATAGGGGATTGTGATGTGAGCAGTACTTGAGTCATGTGCGTAATACTTAATTAATTAATGTGAATAGATTAATTCCATGTGAAATTTATTATTCAATAGCTAATAGTGGAAACTCTGGTATTAACATTAGAATATTTAGTTGGTGCTCTCACTAAACATCTTCTAGTTTAGTGGTATAAAAAATGGAGATTGATAGGATCTTGTAATTATTATTCAACCTGAATATTATCGATGTGGTTGGTCTTTGTTTATTTGTGAAATCTGGTTGTATTTTTCTTATACCAACTATACCAAGAAGATTGTCTTACCAATTGAATGACCTTGAATGCTTAACATATTATGTATCCTTGAGGTATTTGGATTTCATAAATTATTGTTGACAGTTAGTGATAAGTAATGGGTTTCCAGATATATAATGTGTTTTTTTTGGTTGGGTATCTATGAATTGTGATGCATGGGATTTAATTTTATCATCTCTCTTATCATGATAATGGATCGGTTAAGAAAATATTAAAAGATAATTAGACTATATGTTAAAAGGCATACGTAAGAACTAATATCTATAGTGTGATTGTGACCTCTAAAAAATAAAAATATATTTTGATAATGATAATTTTTGGACTGTGAACATTTTTATTAGATCAATGACTAGTTTTCTATTTTCTTTAGAGATGGATTGTGTGAAAGGAATGAACCCATGAGTTTAATATTTTAATATTAATCTTGTCACTTAGATTATTATTATTATTATTAAGATATCAACTTAGGTTTGTTTGAACATGGCTTAGCAGAAAAGTGATAACCAACACAATTTATACATTAATGACATTAAGAATTCAATAACAAAATCTTATTGAGAATGATTCTTAGTGGTCCTTCTCTCCTTCCATAACATTTTTATTTACAGGATTCAAAATCCATCGTAAAGGATTAATTGGATAAACAATGATCTTATGATCTTATGGTACTCTAAGTAAGTTGCATGTTGATTTGTATCTAGTAAAACCAAAGTGCAATAGGTGAGTTAGAAAGAATTTATATATCCTTAAATTCTCTTTAATATATTAAAGCATGAAAATCAAGAATACCTTATTATGGAAAGATATATCCATAAAAAAATGCAGTATGTTTTTTTGGTGCTTGACCATGGTGGGGTGTCCTCCTAATCACCAGCTTTCCCCTTTGGCATAGTTAAGATACTTGTGTGAATTATAAGTAATTGTATTTTAATTATAATTATGTATTTCGGATGAGTACCATCCCAACATAATTGGTATATTTGTCACATTTGAGAGTGTTCTTACCTTGATTTGTTTTTGGTATTTTTTCAATAATAATTCTAATTATTAATGCACTCCAATTTACTATTGTCGTTATAACTTGGATCCAAAACATGAATCCTAAAAATAATAAAAATATGGAATATATGTAAAGTTTGCCTTAAAAGTGGGAAAATAAATCTATACCTTGTTATTATTTCTTTTGAAAAATGACACAAATCTCAAATAAAAATCCTCTCATTTACATTTGATCACCAACTTGTTAATTCGTCTAATCTTGGGATTTTATATATAATTCCAAAAACCTCATTATTACTTAAAGATGTCAAGAATATAATTCATGGATACCACCTATATCAATAGCTAAATACTTCCAACTTATATGCATAGGAATATACAAATATTAGTCCATGGGATGTAATTCATATGGTACAATTCATAACTTATCAATTTTATTTTCATAGTAAGAGCTTGGTGTAACATGTGGGAGTTTTAATTATGGTTAATTATGATCATTTTACAATCAAGATTAAGTTAAGCTAAGTTTTAACTATGTAAAATTGCACTCATTCAATACTAAATAGCATGGATCTTGGCATACCACTTGTCAAACAATAGACTTTATAATTTTTAATGCGGAGGTGATTTCAAAAGTATAACTTGAAGAAAATAAATTCCAAGCATTGATGTCAAATGAATTAAATTATTTAGGTAGTAGATTCTATGTCTAAAATCATAGTCAATGGGAGATGTCAGGGATGAGACCAAAATAGATGAAAATGGATTGATTTATTTCATAAATAGAGCAACGTTATATACAAAGCAGTTTGCTAGAAATAGGTAACCGATTATTGGGAAGGAAGGACACTAAAATATAGGTGATTTAAAATAAAGACTAGTGTAATAGAATTAGTTACAACTAATAGTCTAAAAATAATGTAATGTATCCTATTTACTATGCTAATATATCTTACACTAACATTCCACCCTTATTACATTATTTTTTACAAATGTACCCCCTAAACAACTCTAATATCACATTTCCAAGGGATTTAGTGAGTATATTAGCTATTTGTGCATCTATTGGGAGGTACTAGAGCTAGATGTGGTGGTTTTAGACTTGCTCTCAAATGTAGTTATATTCAACCTCTATGTGTTTGGTTTTATCATAATAGGATACTTCACAAGCTTCAACACAACTTGATTGTCACAATGAAGAATATGTGGCTTCTCTTCACTAATGCCCATATTGGCAAGAATGTGATGTAACCATATCACCTCATACATAGCTCCACATGTGGCATGATATTTTGCCTCTGTGGATGGAAGATAAATAACAATTTGCTTCTTACCAATCCATGAGATCGATCCACATGTGAGATGAAATATGTATCATGACATTGACTTCCTATGATCAAAAAATATAATGTAGTTTGAGTCATTATATCCCTTCAAGAAGAGCTAAGTAACCTTATTCTATTCCAAACCATACTTAAATGTAGCTTAGAAACATCTCAAAACATGCTTTGATGTAATCCAGTGATATTTCATTAGTTCTTACATGAATCTAGAGAGATAGGTCACTTCAAAACATATATATGATCTGGTGTAGGTCATGTTGATGAGACTCCAAATGAGATTTCTATAGAGATTTACATCTACCTGAGGTGAACCCTGGAATTGAGGTAGTTTTAAACCTTTCTCCATTTATGTTGAAAGAGGTTTACAATCTGACATTCTATACTTTTCTAAGATTGTCTTCTCATATTTTATCTAGGAGATAAAAATATGATTTTGTTTATGGCATATTTCCAAGCCAAGATAGTAATGGATTAGCCCCAAATTAGTCATGTCAAAGGATCTCTTGAGGTCATTCTTTATAATATCAACTTGATCTTTTGAACTTATAGTTATCACAAGATAATCTAAATATAAAACATAAATGATGATTTCTATCCATACCTTATTTATGTACAAGTTAGAATCTAAGGGGCTACGGGTGAAACCATGATGCAAAAGGCGATCATATTTCTTGATGTACCATGCCCTAAGAGCTTGTTTCAGTCCATTCAGTGATTTGATGAGATGACATACTTTTTTAAGATGAGTTTCATCAATAAATCCTTCTAGTTAGGTCATGTATACTTCTTTTTTGATATCACCATTTAGGTAGTCACTCTTGAAATCCATTTTCTAAAGTTTCCATCCATTCTATACTACTAGTGTGCAAAATAGTCTAATGGTTTTAATCTTCACTATGGGTGCAAAGGTCTCTTCATAGTCAATTCCTTCTTTTATAGCATATCCCTTTGTAGCAAGTAATTATTTGTGCTTATCAATGGATCCATCTACCTTATATTTAGTTTTGAAAACCCATTTTTAGCCTATGTCTTTCTTTCTTCTAGCCAAATAAGCTCCCAAGTCGATTCTGCATGAGTGAGTCATACATATCATCCATGGATTTCTTCCACTAGTTGACTTAGTTCTTCTTAAACATTATTAGGTTTGGAGATATCAAATATTGTACTCATGAGTTAAAATTTTACCTCATTTTGACTCTAAATGAAGTATTTTAAGGAGTTTTCACATGTGTGTCTTGATGGTGCTCTGTACCCACTTCAGATGGGAAATCTATTGCTAATGTAAAGAACTACTTTACTAATGTGAAAAACTATCTAGTAGAGGTTTTAATTCTCCAAGATCAACATATATCTCCCCTTACAACTCATTTTCTATATGAGAAGTCTCCTCATCATCTAAATTAGAGAATAATTGGTGAGAGGTGGTTGGTGTTGTTTCTTCTTTCTACATCATTGAGTCAAAGGATGACATGTCACATACCACATCTCTACTTTCATAGATTTTATTTGTCTTAGAATCCTTGAGATGTTATGCTTTTGAGGTAGTTATATAGCCCAATAAGATGTACAGGAGTGTTTTTTACTCAAGTTTCATCTTCTTTTGAGCTAAAACATTCATATATGTTATGAAACTGAACATTCGTAGATGAGAAATCAATGTATTTTTACCATTACATACATCTTCTAGAATTTTTTCCACTAAAATATTTGTTGGTAGACTATTGAGAAGATAAATAAATATCTAGACTACTTCTACCCAATATAATTTCTCCAATTTTGTTGTTGACATCATGTAGTGAGCTCTTTCCATTACTGTGCAATTGTATCACTCAATAATTCCATTATAGTGGAGCATGTAGGGAGAATTAAAATTCTATATGATGCCTTGTTGTTTTAGGAATGCTAAAAATGTCTTTGATGTGGATTTCTCCCCTTGATTTGAGCGAAGGAAAATAATAGGTTGTCTAATCTCCTTCATAACCTGTCGATAGAAGACATGGAAATGATGAAGATCCTTACTCTTCTTCAAGAAAAGTAACCATGTCTTCTGAGAGTAGTCATCCACTAAAGGGTAGAAGTACTTCTATCCCAAAAATGATGCAGTTAATAGTCCATTCAGATCATTATGAATAACCTTTAAATGGTTTTTGGCATGAAAGGAGCTTTCCTTGAATGGATCCCTATGTTGTTTACCAACAAGACATTTAGGGTAAATGGGAGAGGAACTGGACAACTTAGGAAGTCCATATACCATCCCTTTTAAACTTAGATGATATAAATATCTAGAAGATAGGTGAGCATAACAATAGTGCCAAAGAGAAATAGATTCTATCATAGACATAGATATAGATACTGTAGAAGATGAAACAACATCTAAATAAAATAATTTATTTTTCATAAATGATCTATAAACAACCATACCTTTTCATAAGATCAAGAAGGATTATATACCATTATAAATAATAAAATCCACCTTTAGATGATGATTCAAAACGTGATTGATTGATAAGAGGCTAAATTTCAATCTAGGAACATATAGTACCTTTAAAATTTTACATTTCATGTTTCAAGAGGAATTGTGACTTGGTCTATTCCTTTTGTAACATACTCTATATCATCAGTGATCCTAACCCAATCTCTAGTGGGTTGGTCTGTCAGTGAATCAAATAGCTTCCTATCACCTGACATGTGTTTGGTGGCCCCTAATTCTATCAACCATATATTATTCATGTGCTATAGGGTCTGGGAAACTAGCACTAAGTTCTTATGTGTACTATAATGTCTTTTTAAGGTGTCTCCTCATCAGATCCATCATATTATTGACCTATGAGATGTCCCTTCTACTTCCATCGATGGGGACATATTTTCAATTTTTAAGAATTATCATACCTTGATGTTCTTTATTTACATGTAAAGCCTTGTTTCAGGCCATTATACCAATAATTTTCTATGTCATGAGTATTAGTTTGACAAATGTGACACCACCTCTTAGACTTTTGTAATTCTTGATGATGTTGAGACTATTATTGTTGCTTTTTCAATGTTTTCTTCTCTAAAGGTTGCTTATGAGAATTTTAACCTCATTTTTACTTTAAGATAAGAGATTTATCTTGAAACTCATCCTAGATTGAGTTCATGGATTATTCTTACTATAATAGGTTCATGAGTTCTTCAAATGACACTATCTATTTGGATATGTTCATCATTTTGACGAACACTCTAAATTTAGAAAGGAGTACTCTCAGGGTGATTTGGATCAATATTTGGTCATCTACCATCTCACTAAGTGATAAAAATAATGTTCATAGCTCAGCCACCTGATGTAAGAATTCCTCAACTTTCTTGTCAAACTCTACAAATATTATGTGAAGTCTCAACTACAGATGTAGGATCTTAGTCTTATTTTTTGCCTCATAGATAGTTGATAATTCATCCCATGTTATCTTTACTCTATCTTCATCCCTGACATACACCTCAATGTCATCAGTGATACATAAAATAATCAACATCAAGGCTTGAGCATTAGTTGTTTCATAGTTCATGAGTACATCAGGATCAATAGGAACTTACCCAATCCCTGTCATGATGCCCCATAGTCCTTCAAACTGAAGGATGGTGTACATATTAATTTTTTAGGTGACATAATTTGACCCTTTGATAAGTAATTCATCAAAGAGAAGAAATTTTAGAGCAGACATTATAAACAAAAATAATTTATTTTATTGCTATCAGAGAAAACTACAAGTCTTTTTACTCATTGGCAAGAAAATTAAGCTTAGAGATGAGCTCAATAATTATGTGTTAAGAGATGGGGATGATTTATGGGGAAATCAACCTCATATTTATAATCTTAATCATATTTAACTTTGATTTATACTCATATTCTCGTTTCTAGGTAGTGCACTTCGAATAAGAAATATTTGAGAAGTCCTTTTTGGATTAACTCATAAAATTAAAGGTTATCATAGTCTCAAAGGGCTTCTAGTAAGGCAAAGTATAAAATAGAGATCCCCTAAGCATCATGATGGTTTTTCATGTCCTATGAGTCTCCTTGGTGGCTTTCAATAGTTTCAATATTGTCCTGCACAATAGACATACATGGTGGTTTTACTCTTGTCTTAACTTTATAGTCTCTTTTGATCACTTTATCCTATTTTATGGATAACATATTTGATAAGTTATTTTCTATGTATTCTAACTAATTAGACTACAATATTCCTTTTTGTTTGTGGCCTAGATCTCCTTTATTTAATTCAAACTTATTCAAATGTTGACTATGTGTATTTTTGCTTCATTGCATTTCACTCAGTCAACTTTCCAAATTAAACTAGAATATGGTCCTACAAAGCAAAGCATGAAATTCTTCTCTATCACATCTATAGTATGATTTGAAGGAGATGAAATTATTCTCTAGTGTGTCTTATTCTTTACATGGGGCTCTACACTTCACTCAAAGATATTGTGCCTTCATTACCACTCAAACAAGCTTATTTAAGTATTAGTGTATATTGCTCCTTGGCTTCTATACGTGTCTGAGGTTTACAAATTCTTATTTTGTAGGTTGTCATGAATTGGTTAGTAGGTTGCTACATGCTTGGCATTGATATACTAGGATTTTGAATTCTCATATACTTTCATGATGTATGTAGGTCTGTGTCTTCTTTGTTTTAGGCATTGATCCTTCACACTATAGGCTTACTACTCAACAGGCATTGATCAGGTATATGACTGGCTCTAATACTAGAATTGAGACTAGAATAGATTAAAATGGATTGATTTATTTGATAAATGAAGCAAACTTATATACAAAGTAGTTATTTATAAATAGGTAACTGATTATTAGGAAGGAAGGACACTAGAAGATAGACAATCTAAAATAAAAATTGGTGTAACAGAATTAGTTACACCTAACAATATAAAAATAATGTAATATATCCTATTCATTATGATAATATTCTTACAATAACAAGGGAAGGGGTGTGGGGTTAGGGATGCCATTTCAAATCAAGGAATTGGAGTAAATGAATAGAGTCACAATTAGTTATATATGAATATAGTACAACAAGATGAGGCCATTAGGACATGGAGTATCCTCGTGACTATTGCTTGTATTTATTATTAAATGACTTGGTGTTGAATGTCAAACCTCAATAAGTTTTATCAGTCTCACTATTTGTCTTCTCAGTAAAAAATTTAACCTAACATATGATGATATTGTTTATGATCCCACTATAGCTCTTGAAACCAAACACAATTCCAAATCTTGCTTATTAAGAGAAAAATAAGAAATAAGTCTTCAAAAGCTAGTTATCCAACATTGGAATTTATTTCACATGAAAATGGAGAGGGAGTATGTGATAGTTATTAATTTTCATCAAAATCTGTGAAATGTCATGAAATTAACTTATTTTTTAATTCATCTTTTGGGATTATCAAATGAACAAATATTCTTAATTAATTTATAAAGGAATTACATGAAAATCACTTCATTTATTATGTTGATCCATTAATCTTAAGGATTTAGGAGCATATATATTTTTCCTTTAGGATAAGGTCCAAGTTAATTTAAGGTATGTACCTTGACCCCAAATTGTTCTCTTTTTCTATAGTATTCATAAGTGCATAATCTGATTCATGGGCGTAGCTTCATGATTGGTACAATAATGGGAAAATATTTTTTTAACTACTCTATCATGTGTTTAGACCAATGAATTTAGGAAGTCCATAATCTAAAATATAATCATTTAAATAAAGTCCGTATGCATACTACATCATTGTTGGAAAATTACAACTAAAGAATGGTTGATCATTCAACTACTATCTAGGTAAAAGGTAGTTAGAGTTTGTTAGTGGAGAGGACCATGTATTTAAATAGAATTATTTCTAGATTAAATAGTTTTGCATCTTGTATTTTATGTATGTAATGTGAAATCGTTTCATGTGCATTTTTAATAGTTAGTGTTTACTCAATAGAGTTGGGAAGACTATTCTGGTGATGTAGAAAAATTTATGGTTAGTTTAAATGGTTGTACAACTAGGAATTTAAATTTGAATCTTTGCATGGGATTATTTATAAATCATTATTCACTTAATGAGTCAAGGAAAATGGTCCATTATATATTTATTTCTAGATCAATTAAATTATATAAAATAACTAGACATTTAATTTATACTTGACTGTGGTTTATTGTTGATGTTGAAATATATAACAAGTATGATTTAACCTTGGATTTAACTTAATTTGATTTATTCACTTATGTTATTACTTTCATAGGATATGATTTGGAAATAGGAAAGGATTATGTTCATGTAGGTTTACATTCACCTCATCACATGTTGTTGATCACTAGTGGCTATGATTATTATTTGGCAACTCCTTTTAAGGCCTAGCATATAATTTTTACAATTAGAAGTCTTCAATTTATAGGAGTGTACAATGATGTTAGTGTACCACACATTCATGAAGATACATGTGGCATGATGTCAATGTTTATAATTGTGTAGTCTTAAACCATCCCAATATCAAAGTTCCAATGCCCTTAAAAATACCCCTGAGATACTCTTGAATGTACTACAAGGCACTTCAAGGTATCTCTTAGGATATACCTTGAAGTGCCTTATAATACCTTCAATGTTACCTTGAATGTATCTCATAGGAGATACCTTCAAGGTACACTTGTGGGTATTAAAAGTCCATTCAAAGTATTTCCTAGGAGATACCTTAAAGTGCCTTACATAATACCTTTAGGGGATACCTTACTACAATTCATTTCAAGGTATCTCCTAGGACACACCTTGAGATACCTTGAAGCGACTTGTAATACCTTCAAGGGTACCCTTGAAGTTATTAAAAGGCACTTAAAGGTATCCCTTAGGAGATACCATCATGGGCCTTCTATTATCTTCAGGGTATCTCTTAATAAATACCTTGAAGTTACTAAAAGTCCCTTCAAAGTAACTTAAGACATAAATTTACCCAAAATGTGCCTTGAAGGTATTACAAAGCCTCTAAATGTATCTACTAGGAGATACCTTGATATACCTTAAGGGGACTAGTAATACCTTCAAGGGTACCCTTGAATATATTACAAGGCCCTTCAATGTATCATCTAGGAGATACCTTCAAGGGCCTTGTAGTACCTTCAAGGTATATCCTAGGAAATACATTGAAGTTACTATAATACCCTTCAACGTATCACCTAAAACATTCCTTTCATGCTATCTTTCAAGACATACATTGACACAAAACTTTATACCTATCAAATAGTAAATAGTAATACCTTCATGCTACCTCTAAGGAGATATATCCTCTATAAAATTATATGTTTAATAAACCAACCTCAAAAATTAAATTAAAATGGTTTAAAATCCAAAATTTATATAAAAATTTTATAAAAAAAATAAAGAGATTTATGAAAGTAACATGCAAGTGATACCATAAAGGTGCCACTACATATATATCTTAGTCCTAAAAGGTATTTACATAAAATACTTATCTACATTTCACTAGAGAGATACCTCTCATGGTAACCTTCAATAGACAAGTTGTCCCTCAAAACCATCACCATTAACATGTAAATAATATTATCCTAAAGCTATCTCTTATAAATCTCGTGTATCTTAATCATATCCCTTTCAAAACCTATCCCTTACATCAATTTCAAATGGTTTCAAACTTTACATTTTAAATCCAAATTTTATAAAATGGGAGAAGTCTAAAAAGTATCTTCCAAGAGATACCTTGAGAGGTATCACCTATGAGAACCTCCTCAAGGTATGAATCGAGTCACTCAAAATAAACCTCTTAAAGTTACATCCAAGTAGATCTTTATGATTTTGGGGATGCTAATATAAAAATATGAAATTTAAGTTAATAAAGGGTGCATGTTATAATTCATTTATTCATAAAATATGGTGTTTTTCCATCAAAAGATGCTTTGATTTTTAATTTTGATCTAAATAAAACTCAATTTGTTATATAATCAATATACATACTTGAATAAATGTTAGATAAAAACACAATAAGATTTAAAATTGCATATGACCAACACATAATTATAACACAAAACAGAATTATTTTAGAGGAATAATATAAATCCATATATTTGATAAAAAATGTTATATTAGAAGGGATAGATTTCTAAAAATAATGACTCCATTCTATATTGTTCATAAAATATGTAACCAATATAATTAAGCCGATGAGTAAATTTATAAGGCTTCATTTAATGAAAGGTTTTTTATTTGTATGTGAGATTATACAATACGGGGTTGGAAAAATATTGAAATAAGGAAATAAAGACAAAATAAACACATGAAAAAGATAGACACTTGTCAACGCAAATGAACTACTCAATACAAAAATTATAGGAGACAAAATGTATTCTTTTCATGGAATAACACATTTAGGGTTATTTTGGGAAGTCATTTAATTTGTTTAAAATTCTTACTTTACCTAGCCTAGATAAACAAGATTTAAATATTTTTTGTACAACTGTCCTTAGAAATATTTAAGG
This sequence comes from Torreya grandis, assembly GCA_037957365.1. NCBI lineage: Eukaryota > Viridiplantae > Streptophyta > Pinopsida > Cupressales > Taxaceae > Torreya > Torreya grandis. The sequence continues at coordinate 150,547 of JARHVA010006730.1, read as the reverse complement.
GCTTTTAGACCCGAAAAAATAGAACTAGCATAATTATTTGAAATAGGGTATGTTTCCTTGATTTAAACCCTAGGTGGAACCACATGGATAATTAGTGCAAAAATTTGAAGCTAAAAAATAACATATTATCAAGAAATTTAGTTTATTTCACTAATCATAATTCATCAATTCTAGTAGATAAAACCATGGCACTTGAAGAATTAATGGAACACTATATAAAATTTATGTCAAATGGTTAGATGATATGTGTGTCTTGAATCAACTTATATCAAAAAACAAACAAATTTTGGAAGCATTAAATAAAAAATCGATAAGCATATTGTTAAAATATCTCATTAGTGATGAAGGTAAGCTTCCAAAGACAAAGACATAAATGTTTAGTTATCATTACAACCCCCATCTCTTTTACCATCCATTATAAAATATTTTAATGCAATGTTCATTATTGGTATGAATGTTGATTTGATAATTATTAATATTCTAAATGTCATTTAATATTTTAAGGAAGAACTTCTTAGACTATTTCTTCCAAAATTAATTTATAAATTTATTTTTGGAGATTTCAATGTATTAATTACTTAAAAATTTGCCCAACTTTATACAATTAATAGCTCTTTAAGAAATCAGTGTTAGTGATTTTTAATATATCATAAATCAGGTGTCATACTTTGTGGTCCAAATATTGATGGATTTAATTGGGCTAATATTAAAGGGATCAATTTTTCTCAAGATTCCACTAATTTTCAACATCAATATTTCATCCTTCACTCACAACATAGTCAATCAAATGAATGTGTTAACATAAATAAAGACATACCAACATTGCAGATGATGAATTCATACAAAATGGGAAGGCCATTAAAACTATGATAGATAACTTATTCTCAAAAAGACTAATATCTACTTTCAATAATTTAGATACATGTGATGCGCTAGGAGCATATACATGAGGTAGATTGTTGCATACATGAACATAATTTGAAACAGATTTATCTTGCATTAGAAAAATTGAAGAATAAACAATTTTCAATGTTCAATTTCAAAATTTTATTACAAATTCAGAGGCACCAATACCAAAACATCCACTTCAACCAATACTAGGTATATATGATTTGTATTTTTTTTCCAATCATGATTTATCTTTGTAAACTTACATCTTATAAATATTTTAGTGTGTATCATTCATGACATTAGGTAAAAGTGATGAAAACATATTATTGAAAAATCAAATCAATGCATATAACACTTTGCTTGTTGAAGAAGGTAAGATAAGATCATGCATTTCTTACAAATCATCAAGTGTTTGTACAATTTTTTATTTAAAAACTATTTATAATACATATAAATGATTTATTCTTATACTTGATCTATTTACATATTAATTAAAATAATTCACAACACAATGCTATAACTTCATGTCTCCAACAAAATAACCCAAGACATAGATCTACAACTTGATGCATACAAGAAAACAACATGTTTTAAAATATACAATAAGAAACACTTTTAAGATACCAATAACAAATAAATCAATGATGAGAATTATTAATTACTACTAAAATATTCTATAATACCTTGTAGGTAATAAGGAATACAATGTTTAATGAAGGAGTGCAAATGTACAATCTACAAAAGGGCTAATGAAAGGTGAAATATCCTTTCTCTGAATGTTTAATTATACATTTTAATATATTAGAAAATATAAATTATAGTTATTTTAAATTATTGATAATGATTTATTTAAACATATTATAATTTATTTTTTCTTTATGGACAATATATATCGACAGTCTAGAAGAAAATAAAATATAATGCATCATCTCGAGTATTAGAAGCATTAGCAAAATTATTTGCCCTTATCTATCCTAAACTTTTACACTCAGAACAAGAGATGCATAATATATTCAAATATGCTCAATAATATTTTATAATGTTTTGTATGTTACATACCTTTTTAATTGCCTTAATGTCTAAACCCAATAATGTACCATTTGCTATGCTTACATTATTTCTTGTTGGATTGGTTGAGATGTATAAGGAAATGTATTGATTGACATTATGCCTATTAAAACCTTGTTTTGAGTTTAATTAATGTAATTTAATATAACATTGGGTCACATGTACTAATTTTAAGATGAAATTATGATCATTTTCTTTGTAAATAGTTTTTACACCTTGTTTATGCTTATTAATTGAATGTATTTTTTTATGGTTAGAAATAGAAGGTTGGTGATTCATGTTGGTATCATTATTTAATATTGAGAGGTTGAGGTACCACATTTTTTTTTAAAGCATATAAAATGTCATATTGACTTCAAATTCTATTTAAGTGTCAAATTATATAACAATATTGTTTGGAAAATAAGAGGGTTCATTCTGTTATGAAATCACCATTTATTATTTTTTTATTAATTTATTTGGGTTTTATTGCATATACTTCCATTTTTCCATACCTTTATGTTATATTATCTCAAAATACAACCTATAAAATATATTTACAGTTTATTCATAATAGTCATTTAAATTGTTTTTATGAGCCTACATAAATAGTCTTAGGTATTGTATCATGGAAAACACTAGGAATATATGCCTCCAAACAACAATGGAGGTACCTATGCTTTTTTAATTTAAATTTTTATTTGGTTAAGATATAAAACACATATATAAAGCCTCTAAATTTTTCAAAAGATGGAATGATGAAATTAAATTATATTAAATTACAGTTTAAATATATTATTGTTGCCCACTTCTCATCAACAGTGATGATTTGCATTTTTTTCAAAAATCCTTATCAAAAGCTTGAATTTCATGTTTATTAGTGGGTATTTATTTAAAATTAATTATCTAACAAACATATAAAACATTTTTTTATAACATTTACATTTTTTATTTCTTAAAATATGATTTTCTAAATGGTTGCTTTCTTTTTTAACAAATTACAAACATTTCAAAGGAGGAACTAAAACTAAATTCTATAAAACTATTGATTTTAAGGTTGGATGACATTATTTTTTGTGCACAAAATTAAATATATGCAAATATACGTTAAAGGAAGAAAAAAAATTATAATAGAAAATATGTCATACTACATACAAGAAGATTCCATAAAATTTTTGAAGGTGGCACTGCAATATTTTTCTCATGTTGGCCTTTCATCACTAATATAATATCATCATTTGAGGATACTAGTTCAAGACATTGATTACACAACTTCATATTTCATCTTCATTTGGAAGAAAAATATTCTGAGGCCTTCCATAGAAAATATTAATAAATTGGATGAGGTTATTTTAAAGGAACCTTTGAAGATGATTTTTCAATTGATAACATGGTGTTCATTGATTTTAATTCTCAAAAATGTTTGGTTAAGAAAAAAAAGTCTAAAATCATTTATGTTCAAGTAGATATAGTGGAAATGAAACTTAGAAAGATGAGAAGGATTGGAGAATCAAAATGATGTCTATCAACACATTCTTGGGAGAAAGCATAAAATCTATGCCAAAAATAGTGAAACATTATTTATAAAAGTTATATATTAAAAATTTGTTTATAACTTCACCAGATGATTATTTCAAGTGTATTTATTGAAAATAAACTATAATTTTTAATAATATTATCATCATTTTATACAAATCAATTTAATTTTCTATAAAATATAGTCCAGATTATTTCAAATTTATGGATTTGAAATTAGAAATACTTTTTTGTTTCTTTGTGAAATTTAGTTTTAATAATCCTAATTTATTTCAAATATTTTTATTTAGCTTAAAATATTTATAATCCCATATTGGTCTAAATTATTCCAAAAAAATTTTGATAGAGTTGGGTGTTGTTTATTTATACTAGAATAAACTTATGTATAGTTGGATGTTGTTATTTTATATTCAAACCTATATACTTATTATAAAATTCAATTCAAGGTATTTCTAGTTTATTTCAAATATACTTAAATTTATGTTAAATATAATCTAGTTAATTTTAAAACATAATCAAACTTATTTCAAAAGTATTGATTTTACATTCAATATACTTTACCCTCATTACAAATTTATTTAATTTTCTCACTTTATGTATAATAAGTTCTGGTTAGAAATTATTTGTACTTATTACAAATACATAAGATAGATGTCATTTATTTGTAATAAGTCAAACTAATTCTTAATGAAATCTAATTTATTTCTTATATTTTTTTAATATTTGAATACTAATAAGTCTATATTATTTTTAATAATTTAGAATTATTACCAATATATTAGATAGATGTGATTTATTTTTAATAAGTCCAAGTAATTCATGATAAAGTAGAATTTATTTATTATAGTCTTTTAGAAATTTTACTACTAATAAGTTCATATTATTTTAAATAATTTGGACTTATTACATATACAGTATATATAGATGTGGTTTAACTATAATAAATCCAACTAATTATTGATAAATTACAATTTATTTACGATAGTTTTTCAAAATTCAGATTGCTAATAAGTTCATATTATCTAAAATATTTCTTTGAAGTATAAAATCAATGGAACAAGGGTAAAAATTCTAAATTTTTAAAACCCTTTATAATATAAAGATAGAATACAAAAGGATCATGTTTAATCATAATATCAGTGGATCCTATATGGTTAATGAGTAAAGAAGGAGTCAAAATTCCAAACATTCAAAACTCTTTAAAATATAAAAGTAGAATATAAAGGGAGCCTATTCAAATTCATGTTAAATTATGGTATAAAGCTAAAATGGATAATTATACTGTAAAAGTAGAACGCAAAATTATAATATAAAATGGTTGGTATAAAATTACCTAGTTAAAACCCAATGTTCCCATATCAATTTATTAAATTCATGGGATATATTACTTACCTAGTTGGGATAAGCCTCAAACAAACTCTATTATTTGTCAATGACTTGCCTAATCTTGATTGTAATGTGGTGACGATGAGGGCTCCTACTAGTGGTATGAAGAGGGGTTCTAGAGTTCAAGTATCCATGTGTTATTTTAAAATTATGAGACGTGAATCTCTTATGAAATGATAATTCACATTCATCCCCTTGACTGCATTGGTGGGGCCCATCGATACCTTAATTATCATATTTAACATTTTTTTACCATGGGTTGAGGTTAATGCAATTTAAAATGGATGCATTTAAGGCTAATAGAGAGGGAGAAATTTGATAATGAATGGAAGCATCCCAACAAGTGGTCAACATCTAGCATGGTGGTCCATGTGGATTGCTCCCGCTAGTGATGATCAATGTAAATTTACACTTTTCAATGAAATAAAAAAAAATAGATATACATTTACCAATGTATTAATCCATTCATATATAAAGAGATAAATATAGATAAGGTTTACAATTAAATAGTCAATATGTTAGGGATTCACTACCTAGAAAGTAAGTTTCAAAATATAAATATTAATTTAAAATTAGGTAAAAGGATTTACTAAGTAACTTAAATTAAAAAATAGTAAGAGGAGGAAGTTCATATCATTAAAATAAAGATTACCAAGAATTAAGATTTCTTAATAGAGGGTCTACCTCCACCAAACCATTCCAAGTATTTTAAATAGGAAAATGGAAAATAACATTAAACATAAGGAGCTAAAGAGTTAACACACCACTACCAACTATATTTGATGTTAGGGATGACTTTTGAAAATCCCCAATAATAAACTTGTAATAAAAAATCATACTCCAACCACTCTTTCAATTTGTATGGTAAGAGAAATGGTGGTTAGTAACCTTATAAAAACATGTTTGGGGGATTCTCCTAAGTAAAAATAACACTTTTATTTTAATTAAAATCATTTAAATGATGAAATTATATTTTAAAAAATCTTACTTACCCCAAATATATAAGATTAAAAAAGTGGACATATTATATGTTATATTAATCTTAAATTTTAAAAAATAATATGACAATAAAAATATAATAATTCTTCAATTTATTATACTGAAATAAAATAAAAACTCTCAAAATATTTCATTAAGAAGAAATATAACTCAAAAAATAGAGTTTAATCCCAAAACATATAAATAAATCCTCCATCATATGTGCTCAAAATGTTTACTTTAACTAAAATATTTATTAAAGATAAAATGAAAAGCTCCATAATATTATACATAAAGAAACAAATGTTTGAAATATTATAATGAGTTTTCCCCTAATACACATAACACCATAATTAATTTAAATGTATTAAGATAAGGCACCATAAAAATATCAATAATAACATTTCAAAGAAACATTTTAACTTAAATATATCATGATCCTAAAATAATTGTGCATCCTCAAAGGTAAAAATGAACTCACTCATATATATGGTCACATTATCACTAACTAGGGAAGATGATACTCTACCCAATTGGCATAACTTAGTTATTACATCATGTAAAAATTTAAAGGAAAGATATTAGAGTGGCCCTCATATAATTCTAACATCTCCTTTCTATTCAATGGATTTTAGTCACAATATCATCATGTGTTCATTACTTCTCCTCAAACAAGTTCAATATCTCCATTCTAGGCAATGGACATTAGTTACAATATCATTACATTCTCACTAAATCTTATAAAAATAAGAAACTTATTGTCTCTAATGTTCTATTTGGTTTGTGTCTCCTTGAAATTTTACTCGTATCTCATATCTCCTATCTATTATAGAGGCAAGGGCAGGGGCATACCATTAGTAATAACATTGTATGAAGTTTTAATAACCTAAACTTTTCATGCATTTCACATGATGATTACCCATAGGAAATTCAAAAATACCATGAATACTATTACTTAAATAATTTTTTAAGTATCATATATAATTTCACACCACTCCATAAGTAGAACGAGTGACACCTTCATTTGGTAAGATGCATGTCACATTAATAAAATGGTGTGAAAGAATAAAAAGGATGTCTGTATACACATGAAACAATGAACACTTCTAATTTTTTATACCTTGATGGATAATATTATGTGCTTAGGTTAAATTCATGTATTTTTCATACTCCTTATCAACCTCATATTTTGCATATGATAAAAATGTAAAATTTTCCTTCCAAGATGTGTTGAAAATTTTCCACATTGTTACAAATGTTGCATAATGGAAAATCCATAATTTTTTGGGGTTAAATTTAGTATATATATATATATATATTTCCAATTTTTATCCTAAGGTATAGGTTGTTCTATTAAGGATATCTGAGATTCCTTAAAGGCATGAAATTGCATAGTTTAACCCTCAAAATGTGCAAATCACCAAGACTTCCCTTAAGAGATAACTCTCAAAAAGTGTATATTACACATTTGGACATGTATTTCAATGTGGAGACATCAAATAGGGGTTATATGATGTAAATAACATTTCAATCTATGTCAATTTCTTATGTCATAATTTTATGGGTTAAATTCATATCAAAATTTTGATGTAGATATGTACCTCAATTTTTTGGCATTAATGTGTTAAAATGGTGACTGTATTAATTTACTTATTTCACTAATGTTTAATAAAATTTATATATAAGTACCATCACGTGATACTAAAAAAAATTGTCTTTGAGTTATCTTAATTATGCATTTTGAAAGAATATACCATTTCTCAATAACACATCAACATAGAGTTCACTCAAATACACAACAACCATGTTTTGTCTTATCTATAATTAATCATATTAAGTTAATATGGATTTATTACCAAGTTAATATTGATTCATATATTTCATATGATATTTTATTATCATGTGGCTTCAGGTTTATGGGCCCATAAGATATTACTTCCCTTAAGTCGCTTGAAGAATAAAACCTACCCATAGAAATTGAGATGACAACAACCTAAGAGTTGGCCTCTAACGTGCCTATTACCACTATGGATATTTTCAACATGTAAAATTACACTCTTTGGCATAAGTTTAATTAAATCTAGCATAGATATTTGAAAACCCAGATAGTGATTTTATCCATGATGGATAGTAGATATTAAATATGTATTTTGATATGATTATCTAAGAAACATAAGAACATAACCTAATTAAATTTTTTTCCATATTT